>JAUUTY010000832.1:0-167492 GCA_030979885.1 Lolium multiflorum | reverse complement strand
CATCGCGCCATCTCTGCCTAACGAGCCGCTACATTTATGCAGGATCATGGGTCCCCACATGTCATCCTCTATGAACCAAAATTTTTCTATTCTTGATTTTTTTGAATTCCCTGATTTCTGGCGCTTCCTTTTCTTTTGACTCTGCCGCCTTGAAACGTTGAGACCGTTGCTAAATGGGACCCGCATGTCATCCTCTATGTGCAATCAACTTTCTTTTCTTTGAGTTTTTTTTGGCACCTCAAATTTGGTCACTTGCCTTTTTCTTCCGATCCCCTGCCGCCTCTCAACGTGATACCGCTGCTGCTAAATGTGACCCGCATGTCATCCTCTATGTACTATAAAACTTTCTTTCCTTGGATTTTTTTTGGCACCTCAAATTTGTCACTTGCCTTTTTCTTTCGATCCCCGGCCGCCTCTCAAACGGTGAGCTAAATGGGACCCGCATGTCATCCCCTATGTACTATAAAACTTTCTTTCCTTGGATTTTTGGCACCTCAAATTTGGTCACTTGCCTTTCTCTTTCGATCCCCCGCCGCCTCTCAAACGGTGATACCAGGCTCATCGGACCCGCATGTCATCCTCTATGTACTATAAAACTTTCTTTCCTTGGATTTTTTGCACCTCATATTTGGTCACTTACCTTTTTCTTTCGATCCCCTGCCGCCAAACGTTGAGACCGCTGCTGCAAATGGGACCCGCATGTCATCCTCTATGTACTATAAAACTTTCTTTCTTGGATTTTTTGGCACCTCATATTTGGCCACTTGACTTTTTTCTTTCGATCCTCGCGCCTCTCAAGTGATACCGCTGCTGTTAAATGGGACCCGCATGTCATCCTCTATGTACTATAAAACTTTCTTTTCTTGGATTTTTTCTGGCTCCTCATATTTGGGCACTTGCCTTTTTCTTTCAATCCCCTGCCGCCTCTCAAACGCCGCTGTCTGGAATGGGACCGATGTCATCCTCTATGTACTATAAACTTTCTTCTTGAATTATTTCCTTTGGCTCCTCATATTTGGTCATTTGCCTTTTTCTTTCGATCTCATGCCACGTTTGAAACGTTGAGGAACCTGCTGGCTCATGGGACCCGCATGTCATCCTCTATGTGCTATAAAAGTTTCCTTTGTTGGATTTTTTTTCACCCTCTGATTTTTTGCTTGCCTTTTTCTTTTGATCCCCTGCCCCCTTTGAAACGTTGAGTAAGCTGTTGGCTCAAGGGACCCGCATGTCATCCTCTATGTCCATCAACTTTCTTTTCTTGGATTTTTTTTCACCCCCTAATTACTAGCTACTTTCTTTTTCTTTTGATCTCAAGCTGCATTACAAACATTGAGACCGCTGCTGCAAAATGGGACCCACATGTCATCCTCTATGTACAATAAATTCCTGGATTATTTTTGGCTCCCGATATTTGGTCACTTGCCTTTTCTTTCGATCTCATGTCGCCTTTGAAACGTTGAGTAAGCTGCTGGCTCATGGGTCCCGCATGTCATCCTCTACGAACAATAAAAGTTTCCTTTTTTGGAGTTATTTTTTACCCCTAATGTCTGGCTATTTGCCTTTTTCTTTTGATCTCCCTGCCCCCGTTGAAACGATGAGGACGCTGTTGGCAGGTCGGTCCCACATGTCATCCTCTATGAACAATAAAAGTTTTCTTTGGTGGATTTATTTTTGACCCCTAATTAATTTCTGGGCTATTTCCTTTATTTTTCTTTTGATCCCCTGCCGCCTTGGAATTGTTGAGAATGCTGCTGCCTCATTTTTCTTTTGGTCCCGTGCCGCCTTGGAAACGTTGAGACCGCTGCTGAAAAATGGGACCCGCATGTCATCCTCTATGTACAATAAAGTTTCTTTTCTTGGATTATTTTGGCTCCTGATATTATGTCACTTGCCTTTTTCTTTCGATCTCATGCCGACTTTGAAACGTTGAGGATGTTGCTGCCTCATGGGTCCCGCATGTCATCCTCTCAGAACGATAAATGTTTTCTTTTCTTGTATTTTTTTACCAACTGATTTTTGGCTTTTTTTATTTTCGATCCCCTGCCGCCTTTGAAATGTTGACTCCGCTCGCTGGCTCATGGGCCCCGATGTCAGCCTCCCGTACAAGAAACATGTGATATTTTATTTTGCAGACAATAAACGTTGTATTTCGCTCCGAGCTATTGCAAACGGATAAATTAAATTTTATATCTACATAAACAAACTTATATGTTGAATCTCCTTGTTTTTTGTTTTTGCGAAGCATAGGACTTTCCTGTTTTTTTTTTGAGAAAAATCCGACCTTTCCTGTTTTGGAGTGGGCTGAAATTGTACGAGTCAAAAGGCCCAGCAGTATAGTTCGAAGGCCCAGATGTCCAGATACAGCCCAATTAAAATCTTTCTTTTCTTGGATTTTTTTCACACCCTGATTTCTGGCTACTTCATTTTTCTTTCGGTCCTGTGCCGCCTTGGAAGCGTTGAGACCGCTGCTACAAAATGGGACCCGCATGTCATCCTCTATGTACAATAAAGTTTCTTTTCTTGGATTATTTTTGGCTCCTGATATTATGTCACACTTTTTCTTTCAATCTCATGCCGACTTTGAAACGTTGAGGAAGCTGCTGGCTCATGGGTCCCGCATGTCATCCTCTATGAACAATAAAAGTTTTCTTTGTTGGATTTATTTTTTCCCCTAATTTCTGGCTATTTGTCTTTTTCTTTTGATCCCCTGCCCCCTTTGAAACGATGACGACGCAGCTGGCAAGTCGGTCCCACATGTCATCCTCTATGAACAATAAAAGTTTCCTTTGATGGATTTATTTTTTACCCTAATTAATTTCTGGCTATTTCCTTTTTTATTTTGATCCCCTGCCGCCTTGAAATAGTTGAGGATGCTGCTGCCTCATGGGTCCCGCATGTCATACTCTCAGAAAGGTAAATGTTTCTTTTCTTGAATTTGTTTACCAACTGATTTTTGGCTTATTTTTTCTTTCGATCTCCTGCCACCTTTAAAACGTTGACGACGCTGCTGGCTCATGGGTCCCCAATGTCAGCCTCCCCATACTGCAAATCCTCTTTCTGCAAAGGTTGTATTTCTAGATAGATAAGGTGGATTCGAATCTGCCATGGTTCAGGCAGCTCAGGTAAGCCTTCTTGCACTAATTAATGGAAGTAGTGTATCGCAAGGTCAAGACATGTGGCTCGGTGTAATGAATCTATATGAATCATGTTGTGGGTTCAATCTGATAGTTCTCTAACAGGTCAGCCAAAATAGAAATTAAGTTTTTTTCTAAAAGGGAAATGCAAATTAAGATGAACACAAACATTAGTTATCATAATAGCTGATCATACATACATACTTGCTAAGAGCAAAAGCTTGCCAGAGTTTTACCACCCATACAATTAATTAGCAGTTCAGATAAGATAACCTTATATAAGTATAACTACAAATGCATTTGCTAAGGGCTCATGGGACAACAGAACTAGACAACCGCGAACTTTATGACCAGCATGTCACAGCGGCATCGAAAGATCTTGACCTTCAACTTTGATCCAATGCGAAGTTTGGCACCGTCAATGAACTTTTTCCACCTGGAAGTAACAGCCAAGCGGCCATCTGTGGGACTGACAGAGTACCGTCCCTCCACGGTGAGACCTTCACTCTCCATGACGAGGGATATCTTGCCCCTTCGGCCAGCATTGAGATCCTTGGAGATACTTTTAGGCAATTTCTGATTCAAAGCAAGAGATACCACCAAAAATTAGTCAATGGCACCAATGCACTGAACCATGTGAGACTTTGAGCAGAGAAGACATCAAGATAAGAGCAGTTATGTTGTCATATACTCACGAACATAGCCTTCAGATGCGTCCTGGTCACCACACGGGTGGGCCAAGAATGAGCTGAGACCTCGGTGATCTGGCTGGGGCAGGTGCATGAGCCTGGGCTGGTACACGAGCTGGTGCTGATGCAGGAGACTGCTGGGCAGGTGCCGTAAACGGTGCCTCTAGAGGAACCGGTGCTGATGCAGGAGACTGTTGGGCAGGTGCAGTAAACGGTGCAGCTAGAGGAACCAGTGCTGATGCAGGAGCCTGCTGGGCATGTGTAGTATATGGGGCCTCTACAGGAACCAATGCTGATGTAGGGGACTGCTGGGTAGATGCAGTAAACGGAGCTGGTACAGGAACCGGTGCTGATGCAGGAGAGTGGGAAGCCGGTGCCGGTGCTGGTGTGGTTGCCCTTTGTGACATCCGCTCCTGTTCCGTCAGGGGATCTGCAGCTTTGATCATGTTAAACCCAGCAAGCTAGAACAGAGGGAATGGTTTAGAACAACTGCTCAGAACAGTTATCAAAAGATATGAGTAGAAAAAAGTTACATATTATATATTTGGAAGTGTCTCCAACTCTGTAAGCAGTTACGTATATCTGCCCGTTTGAGTTTCTGATCCTCAGCTCGTCGCCCTTCTTCAGACCGTAGTCAAAAGCAAACTTTCTCCAATCATGTCCATACAAATATGTGATGGCCTGCGTCTTGTAGACATACACCTCATAGACCGTGTAGGTGTTCATCAATTTGCCATTGCCATGCATAGTGAAAGATCCTTCATGCGGACACATCTGGTTAATCATTGGACGAAGTTCACAAGGTACAGTCTGCATGTGAAAATTGATACAAATGTAAGAAGCAGGAAGACTAAAAACAAGACTTTACTATATGCCAATTCATGCTAAACCACTGAGAATACATACCTGTAACTCTGTGAAGGAGCTACTAGAAAGGTAGATAGAGCCATAGGAGGTGTTATATGCGGGGTATGTACATGGGCCCGCCATATTCCCGCAAGCTCGGCATCGGGATGGTGAAGGAAACATGGGAGGTACTACTGGTGCGTAGCGCTGAACGTAAGTGGAAGAATTAGGTTGTGTAAAGTGCATAGTTCAGAGCAATGCAAATGTTGACAAGCAAGTGCATAACACTATGTTACAAACTGAACAGTGAAAAATTAGTGTATGATGAATATAAGCATGCTAATTTGGTGTTTCCGAATTCCAAAAAGCATTAGACAGAGCCAGTGATAATATCAGACATAAATCATGGCATGTATATGTGGCTTAAGAAAATATACCCGAACCCTTGGATGGTTACGGCCCGGCTGATCCTTGGACTTGAGCTTATATAAGCATCCAGAAGGTGGGGCTGACAGTAACTTGGTGGCAGCCTCTGCAGATGCCTCATCAGCAGCAGTTGCAATCCTTTTGACCAATGAAGGCTTAGCAGTTTCAGTCTGCATATAAAAATTGAAGAGCAACAGACATCAGCAGTGATATATAAAATGAATCTATGAGACACTGATGCATATAGTGCTGGATGTAAGTGGAAGAATAGGTGTGTGTGTTTCTGAACTATTGGTAAGCATTAGACAAAGCCGGCAATAAACAGACAAAAATCAAATCATGTATGAGGATTAAGAAAATATACCTGCTTAAAAAGGGTACCACCCAGCTGGCCCGTGGCCTTGTGCTTGAGGAGGTTTTCAGAAGATGGTGGCAGCACCATCGTCTTCACAGCAGCCTCATCAGGATCATTTTTTATCCATTTGAGTAGAGGAACAGAAGTTTCATCCTGCATATGAATAGCAACAGAACTCATCATTGATATTTAATAAATCTATGAGATAGACTGATGCAAATAGTGCGGGTGTAAGTGGAAGAATAGGGTTGTGCATAGAGAACAGTTGACAACAATGCAAATGATTACAAAAGAAGCCAATGGAAATCAACAGTTTATATACTGGATGAGACAGACTGAAAAGTGAAAAATTAGTGTATGATGATTGTAAGCAAACGCAGTGTTTCTGAACTTTTGGTAAGCATTAGACAAAGCCAACAGTAATTAAACAGATAATAATGAAATCATGTATGTGGATTAAGAAAATATACCAGATTCATTAAAAGGTCACCACCCAGCTGGCCCATGGCCTCGTGCTTGTAGAGGTTTTCGGAAGATGGTGCCGGCACCATCGTCCTCACAGCAGCCTCATTAGCCCCATTTTGCATCCACTTGAGTAAAGGCGCAGCAGTTTCAGCCTGCATAAGAATGGGAACAGATCTCAGCAGTGATATTGAATGACTCTGAGACAGACTGATGCATATAGTGCTAGATGTAAGTGGAAGGGTATGGCCGTGTATGGACAACAGTTCACAACAATGCAAGGGTGTGTTCGGTTCTGAAACAGCGTGGAATGGAATGGAATGGTTCCATTTCAGAGGAATGGAATGGTTACATTTTTGTTCGGTTGGGAAAAATGGAGAGCAGAAGAGATCGAGGTTAAACTAACCAATTGTCTCAAAATTGTAATTAACAATTGCAAATGACATTTTAATCTCAAAGTCGTAATTAACAGCGCCTAATGGTGCTCTTTTAATCTAAAAATCGAAATTAACATCATTTTATGTTGGGTTAGGGGAACTGGAGTAGATGAACATTACTGTATGATGATTGTAAGCAAACGAATTTGGTGTTTCTAAACTTTTGGCTTCGAGATCTTATGGGTTTCAACTCTAGCCTACCCCAACTTGTTTGGGACTGAAAGGCTTGGTTGTTGTTGTTGTTGTTGTAAACTTTTGGCAAGCATAGAAAAAACCGACAATAAACAGAGAAAAATCAAGGCATGTTTTGTGGATTAAGAAAATATACCATATTCATTAAAAGATCACCACCCAGCTGGTGCGTGGCCTTGTGCTTGTAGAGGCATTTAGAAGATGGGGCGGCATCAACATACTGGCAGCCTGATCAGCCGCAGTTTTGATCTTCCTTTTGAGTAAAGGCCCTAAAGTTTCAGTCTGCATATGAATAGCAAAACAAAAGGCAGACCTCAGCAGTGATATTGAATTACTGTATGAGATAGACTGATGCATATAGTGGATGCTCTTAGCCTTTTGCAGCGTGAACACTAGCTATGGACAGACAAAAAAACTAGTTAACTCAGCTTTGTCTAGATATGAATGTACTACCACCATCCAAAAGCTTAAGCCTTATTTATTTTTGAGAAATCAAAACAAGCAAAGTTTGACCAAAATTTTAGAACATTCTATCAACAAATATAATACTGTGTAGATACCGTAGGAAAATATATTTTATTATCTATTTAATGATATTAATTTTGTATTTTGCATGTTACTGATTTTTGGTAAAAGCTTAGTCAAACATGGTATAGTTTGACTTTCTAAAAATAATATAAGCCCAAAGCTTTGGGATGGAGGCAGTAGTATCTAGAGCTAAAACACATCTAGATACATCCGTATCTACAGATAGTTGAGTCAATTAATTTGGATCTGAGGGAGTATCAGATTCAGACTACATCATGGTAAGTTGGTTAAAAAAAATTACCCCTGGGCGGTCCCTGCCCAGCTCGGCAGTGGCATTTCGCTTCTTGTGCTGCAGATCGGGCCATGCTCCTGCAGCAGGTGGGGCGCTATTCTCGTTCCCCATAGCCTCAGCACGGAACCTGGAGGTACCAACCTGATACAGAGAATATAGAGCATGGTGTCACAGAGGCTTTACGCACAAACAGCTGAAGACATGTGCTACTTTAAGCATATTCCAGAACAGGAACAGATTGAGGATGCAGAGACCAGAGAGACACTTAAAAGGTAAAGAGTGGATAAGCAAACGGAGTACCTGCTTCGCGGGGCTGGGGACGCAGCTCAGGCTCAGCCAACTGCCCACATGCGTGGTGGCCTTACGCTCCATTGCCCCCACCGCCGAGGTCTTGCCTTTCCTGTACAAGCTGACAAAAGATACAGTGAGGATCAGCAGAAACTACAAAGGTTGCAAATGTCGACAAATAAAGGAAGAACACCCCAATCCAAGCAAAGGTAGCCCCCGCCCCCCACCCCCATCAATCACTCCCAGCTCGAGGGTGACCAGAAAGACACCCCTTTGCCCAGAATAGGAAAGAGATGCGCAAGATATCGAGGAGAGGAAAAAAGAACCGATCTCGAGAAAGGAGAGAACATTACTAGTCCTACCTAATCCGCTTGGGCTAGATGCAGCTTGCCCCTCCAAGCTGGATGCCTGGACGGTGGAGGCGAAAGGAGGGGATCGAGCTAGCGGCTTGCATCCGTCGGCAATCGGCACTCGATCGGGAGAGAAGGGGTGCTACATAAAGGGGAGGGGTAACATATTTTATTACACAGTGAACTTACTGATGTGACTAGTCATTACATGTCTCACTGAAACTAGGGCCCATAGTGTGGCACCCCAAATTTACTTGAAGCTGCCCGGCGGGACGCATTGGCGCGTCAAGAAACCCCCGAATTGTAGCGGGGAAATGAAACATTTCACAAAAATTCGAAATTCAAGCACACCGCCACGCGCCAAGCACGCGGCTGTTCCTTCCTCTTCCTCGGTTCCTCCTCCCCTATCCGAAAAAACCCCAAATCCCAAGCTCAAACCAAAAAAAAAACAAAAAACAAATCCCCTGGCCGCCATGCATGTCCTCGTTAACCCGCTGGAGATCGTTCCCGGACGATGCGGACCACCCGCCCTGAGATCCAGAATTCCGTCCACCTCGAGGCACTGCGTGCTGTCTCGCAGCAGCGGCTTGAGGGCGCTGAAGAGGAAGTTCCGCCGGAAAGTGCTCATGGCAACCGTGCAAGCTCACCGGCGTGCTGTATCCCGAGAGGAACTGGTCAAAGCTTTGCTATTCGCCACACACAAAAAATTGCGGGCCAAGATCTGGTCAAAGCTTCGTCGATGGCTTGCCGCGAGAGGCTTGGAGTCCAGAGTCAATAAACTAGCTGCTCGAGGACTTGGGCGGTTTACACGGATTCATATTAACTGACTCAAGTTTGTTAGTCTAGTTAACAAATGCATCTAGATACATCCATAT
Source organism: Lolium multiflorum (assembly GCA_030979885.1). NCBI lineage: Eukaryota > Viridiplantae > Streptophyta > Magnoliopsida > Poales > Poaceae > Lolium > Lolium multiflorum. Next base: position 158,618 of record JAUUTY010000832.1, on the reverse strand, counting down.
CTAGACAGAATTGAGTCCATTAATATGAATCAGAGGGGAGTACCTGAAAGTGTTTCATGCTACCAACTAATGCGCTGGCAGGAATCGCTGTAGAAGTAATTGTGCTACTACTTGTACGATGAACTGATTGTGTGGGTGTCGAATTTTGCAACGCGATCATCCACTGAATGCTTAATCTAGCGCCAAAGGCGTACAAATCATAACATACTACAGCACCAGAACATAAGAGTACGAATCATAAAGTAGCTCAACATTTTGCATCAGGGCTGGGTGGTCCTGAGACTACCGGGACGCCCCTGATGATCTCCGGGTGTGCATCCTCTTCAACGCAAAGCTGTGTACTCGGTCCACGGCCTCCTTCTGTAGGCTGGATAATCTCAGGTGCAGGACCTTCGTCTATGAAAGGCTCGTCATCAGTACCATCCACAGGTGCATCAGGGCTGGGTGGTCTTGAGACTACCCGGACGCCCGTGATGATCTCCGGGCGTGCATCCACTTCAACGCAAAGCTGTGTACTCGGTCCACGGCCTCCTTCTGTAGACTGGATAATCTCAGGTGCAGGACCTTCGTCTATGAAAGGCTCGTCATCAGTACCATCCACAGGTGCATCAAACTGAGATTCATCTTCAAATCTCCCATCAAACTGAGAGACCTCTTTAACTCTATGCTTCTGCAATTAGTACATCAACCGATTAGACAAACATCTAAGGGATGCAACCTGAACAAATGCCGTTTTACATATTTACCTTCTCATCTGGCACAGCACATGTCCCAGAGCTGAAACCCGTTTCCTGAAGCAAGCGCTTTTTCTCTCCTTCCCGTCCATCCATCTGCAACAAGTTAAATTTGAGTACAGAACCTTGCACAACAATGCAAACTATTGATTGAAACAGCGGCAACATCAATATAAATAATTAACTACATATGCCAGCACACATACAGTGTGAGCAAGATCTGCTTCTCCTGCTAAAGGATCATTATATGGTTCACCATGCTAAACCCGCCTAACATATGTGCGGTCCATCCCAAAAATGTGTAAATGATCTGCCACTACAGGGTGAGGCCTCTTCTCACCATTCATACATGTGCAGCGCGGGCAATACACGTCCAGGTTGTGACCATCATGAGCTCTAATAAACCCCATAAAGGGTTGAACACCATTTATATATGAAGGGGAACATAAGTGTCCATGCAGTTTCCAAGTTCTGTCCATCTGTTTAATTATGAGATACAGTGGTTGGTGATTAATTTAAGGCGAAGTAGGAAATGTATATCCATCGAGTACAAAACTATACTACATGATTATGCATTTCAGCAATCATGTCGAGTACAAAACAAAAAATGCCCATCGACATTTTAGCAAACAGATCGTGTACAAAACTCTGCCATGGCATTTCAGCAAATTAACGGATCGAGTGCAGAACTGACTCTATATGCCCACGCAAATGAACAAATTGATCGATGACAAATCGAGCGGAAAACTATAAAGTGCCAATTAGTTCGAGCATACTGACGAATTTTTTTAGCAGCATCAAGAAAATATAAATCGTTAGGCTGTCTTGCCCGATACATGATTGAGCTAGAGATAGCAGCCCTACCGTGGATCAACTTGACCGCCGGTGCGTCTCGAGAAGAACGACGGGGAGGGGAAGCTTCTTCTTCGCACGGACGGGACGGGGAGGGGAAGCTCTTCGCACGGACGGGGATAAGTTGTGTACGGGTGGGTGGGGGGTCATGCGGCCGGGCCGCCGGGGTGATAATTAAGGTTGGTAGGTGGCGTTTAATGGAGTTGCGTGTGTAATTTGCCGTGCACAAGGTTGAGGAATAGGCGGTTCCCTTTGCCGCGCGCACAATTCAAACTATCCCGCCCATGTAGTTTAAATTCGCCATATTTTCGTTAAATCGACATAAAGTCATGTGAGTGGGGGAAAATTAGCAAAGTTGCTTGAAAAATAGTAAAACTCTGGAATTATCCTTTAAATATGCTCTACTTCGTGTGAAAATCGGGGTGTGGAAGCATGTTGAGCTGTTTTATTTGTACTTTCTTCATTAAAACTCCCATTTTATGCACTTTGGATGGAAAGAAATCATTTGTACATAAATTTTGACAACGCCATTTGCAAACACTAATTGTTTACATGCCAAGATGCACCCATCCACCAAATATATATGTGGCAAAAGTTTATCACAATCTAGCAGATATGCATAATTAGTGAGGGACCCCTTTTGATTTTGTGCAATTTCCACTAATTAGGTAGAGATCGAGAAGGGTTAATTAATTAGGCCATGTTAGGGGTTATGTGTTTTAATAGGTTGTGTGGATTCAAATACAACTTCTTTATTTGTGTGCTATGATTAATCAAAACTAGATCGATCGACTGCGCACACATTATTAGAGGCGCATGCCTTTGCGCACAAAGTGCATGTGTGTGTTGTTGGCCACCAACGAGAGAGAGAGAGAGAGAGAGAGAGAGAGAGAGAGAGAGAGAGAGAGATAGAGGTAGAGAGAGCTACATACGAGAGAGCGATTGAAATCCCCAAATTAAACACATATATATGCATGGCACATTTAATTTAATTAGAGGACCGCGAGGCACCCCTGGCCTGCTTGATGCATAATTAAGTGTCATTGGCCTATATATATAGGGTTTAATTAGGGTTTAGGGTTTAGGGTTAGGAGGTTAGGGTTTAGGGTTTAATGTTTATGGTGTTTAGGGTTTAGGGATTAGGGATTAGGGTTTATTTAGGGTTTAAGGTTTAGGGATCATCGATCGAGTGCGCACACACACATTATTAGAGGCACACGCGCCTTTGCGCATAAAGTGCATGCGTATATGTGTGTGTTTTTTGGCCACCAACGACATATAGATGATCGAGAGAGAGAGATTGAAATCCCCCAAGAATATGTTCAAATATATATTAAAATATATGCACGAATTAATGCATGCATGGTAGGCCATGCATGCACACTAAATATATATATATATTATGAGGAAACTTAATCAAATGTGTTTTCATTCGAGAGAACTTGTCAAAATTCAAGTTAATTAATTTATCATCGATAATTATATAATTATTTAATGAATCTCAGGGAGATGTTATACAACATATGATCGATATATAGGCCATGTATATATTAATTGGTTTTAATCTACCGTTTTTGCTAGCTAGCTGCATGCTATATATAGAGCATGTTTTTATTAGATCGGGTTATAGCTAGTATAGTTTAGGGTTATGTGTTTTAATTAACTAGGGTTTGATTAGCTAGGGGTTAGTTATATATATATGGTTTAGGGTTAATGCATGTCACATTTAATTTAACTAGAGGACCGCGAGGCACCCCTGGCCTGCTTGATGCACAATTAAGTGTCGTTGGCCTATATATATAGGGTTTAATTAGGGTTTAGGGTTAGCTAGCTGGGTTTAGGGTTTAGTGTTTTGGGTGTTTAGCTAGGGTCTAGGGTTTAGTGTTTAGTGTTTACTGTGTTTAGAGGGTCTAGGGTTTAGTGTTTAGGGTGTTTAGGGTCTAGGGTTTAGGGTCTAGTGTTTAGGGTCTATGGTTTAGGGTTTAATTAGTGTTTAGGGTGTTTAGGGTTTAGGGTTTAGTGTTTACTGTGTTTAGGGTCTAGGGTTTAGGTTTAGTGTTTAGGGGTTTAGGTTTAATTAGTGTTTAGGGTGTTTATAGGGTTTAGGGTTTAGGGTTTAGGGTTTTAGGTTTAGGGTTTAGGTTTAGGGTTTATGGTTTAGGTTTACGGTGTTTAGGGTCTAGGGTTTAGGTTTAGGTTTAGGTGTTTAGGGTCTAGGGTTTTTAGTGTTTAGGGTGTTTAGGGTTTAGGGATTAGGGATTAGGGTTTTAGGGTTGTTTAAGGTTTAGGGATCATCGATCGAGTGCGCACACACACATTATTAGAGGCACACGCGCCTTTGCGCATAAAGTGCATGCGTATATGTGTGTGTTTTTTGGCCACCAACGACATATAGATGATCGAGAGAGAGAGATTGAAATCCCCCAAGAATATGTTCAAATATATATTAAAATATATGCACGAATTAATGCATGCATATGGTAGGCCATGCATGCACACTAATTATATATATATTATGAGGAAACTTAATCAAATGTGTTTTCATTCGAGAGAACTTGTCAAAATTCAAGTTAATTAATTTATCATCGATAATTATATAATTAATTAATGAATCTCAGGGAGATGTTATACAACATATGATCGATATATAGGCCATGTATATATTAATTGGTTTTAATCTACCGTTTTTGCTAGCTAGCTGCATGCTATATATATAGAGCATGTTTTTATTAGATCGGGTTATAGCTAGTATAGTTTAGGGTTATGTGTTTTAATTAACTAGGGTTTGATTAGCTAGGGGTTAGTTATATATATATGGTTTAGGGTTAATGCATGTCACATTTAATTTAACTAGAGGACCGCGAGGCACCCCTGGCCTGCTTGATGCACAATTAAGTGTCGTTGGCCTATATATATAGGGTTTAATTAGGGTTTAGGGTTAGCTAGCTGGGTTTAGGGTTTAGTGTTTTGGGTGTTTAGCTAGGGTCTAGGGTTTAGGGTTTAGTGTTTACTGTGTTTAGAGGGTCTAGGGTTTAGTGTTTAGGGTGTTTAGGGTCTAGGGTTTAGGGTCTAGTGTTTAGGGTCTATGGTTTAGGGTTTAATTAGTGTTTAGGGTTTAGTGTTTACGGTGTTTAGGGTCTAGGGTTTAGGGTTTAGTGTTTAGGGTCTAGGGTTTAGGTTTTAATTAGTGTTTAGGGTGTTTATAGGGTTTAGGGTTTAGTGTTTAGGGTTTATGGTTTTAGGGTTTAGGGTTTAGGGTTTAGGGTTTAGGGTTTATGGTTTAGGGTTTACGGTGTTTAGGGTCTAGGGTTTAGGGTTTAGTGTTTAGGGTGTTTAGGGTCTAGGGTTTAGTGTGTTTAGGGTGTTTAGGGTTTAGGGGATTAGGGATTAGGGTTTTAGGGTTGTTTAAGGTTTAGGGATCATCGATCGAGTGCGCACACACATTATTAGAGGCACCCGCGCCTTTACGCATCAAGTGCATGCGTATATATGTGTGTTTTTTGGGCCACCAACGATATATAGATGATCGAGAGAGAGAGAGAGATCGATTGAAATCCCCAAGAATATGTTCAAATATACATTAAAATATATGCACGAATGCATTGTAGGCCATGCATGCACACTAATTATATATATATTATGAGGCAACTTAATCAAATGTGTTTTCATTCGAGAGAACTTGTCAAAGTTCAAGTTAATTAATTTATCACGATAATTATATAATTAATTAATGATTCTCAGGGATATGTTATACAACATGATCGATATAGGCCATGTATATTTTAATTGGTGTTAATCTACGGTTTGCTAGCTAGCTAGCTGCTATATATAGAGCATGTTTTTATTAGATCGGGTTATAGCTAGCTAGTATAGTTTAGGGTTATGTGTGTTAATTAAGTAGGGTTGATTAGCTAGGGTTAGTTACATATATATGGTTTAGGGTTAATGCATGGCACATTTAATTTTATTAGAGGATCACGAGGCACCCATGACCCACTCGATCGATGCACAATTAAGTGTCGTTGGCCTATACATAGGGTTTAATTGGGGTTTAGGATTAGCTAGGGTTTAGGGTTAGGGTTAGGGTACGTTTAGGGTCTAGGGTTTAGGGTTTAGTGTTTAGGGTTTAGGGATTAGGGATTTAAGGTTTTAGGGTTGTTTAAGGTTTAGGGATCATCGATCGAGTGCGCACACACATTATTAGAGGCACCCGCGCCGTTACGCATAAATTGCATGCATATATATGTGTGTTTTTTGGGCCACCAACGATATATAGATGATCGAGAGAGAGAGATCGATTGAAATCCCCAAGAATATGTTCAAATATACATTAAAATATATGCACGAATGCATTGTAGGCCATGCATGCACACTAATTATATATATATTACGAGGCAACTTAATCAAATGTGTTTTCATTCGAGAGAACTTGTCAAAGTTCAAGTTAATTAATTTATGACGATAATTATATAATTAATTAATGAATCTCAGGGATATGTTATGCAACATGATCGATATAGGCCATGTATATTTTAATTGGTGTTAATCTACGGTTTGCTAGCTAGCTGCTATATATAGAGCATGTTTTTATTAGATCGGGTTATAGCAGCTAGCTAGTATATATAGTTTAGGGTTATGTGTTTTAATTAAGTAGGGTTGATTAGCTAGGGTTAGTTACATATATATGGTTTAGGGTTAATGCACGACACATTTAATTTTATTAGAGGATCACGAGGCACCCATGACCCGCTCGATCGATGCACAATTAAGTGTCGTTGGCCTATACAGAGGGTTTAATTGGGGTTTAGGATTAGCTAGGGTTTAGGGTTAGGGTTAGGGTTAGGGTTAGGGTATGTTTAGGGTCTAGGGTTTAGGGTTTAGTGTTTAGGGTGTTTAGGGTTTAGGGATTAGGGATTTAAGGTTTTAGGGTTGTTTAAGGTTTAGGGATCATCGATCGAGTGCGCACACACATTATATTATTAGAGGCACCCGCGCCTTTACGCATAAATTGCATGCATATATATGTGTGTTTTTTGGGCCACCAACGATATATAGATGATCGAGAGAGAGAGAGAGAGATTGAAATCCCCAAGAATATGTTCAAATATACATTAAAATATATGCACGAATGCATTGTAGGCCATGCATGCACACTAATTATATATATATATATTATGAGGCAACTTAATCAAATGTGTTTTCATTCGAGAGAACTTGTCAAAGTTCAAGTTAATTAATTTATCACGATAATTATATAATTAATTAATGAATCTCAGGGATATGTTATACAACATGATCGATATAGGCCATGTATATTTTAATTGGTGTTAATCTACGGTTTGCTAGCTAGCTGCTATATATAGAGCATGTTTTTATTAGATCGGGTTATATCTAGTATAGTTTAGGGTTATGTGTTTTAATTAAGTAGGGTTGATTAGCTAGGGTTAGTTACATATATATGGTTTATGGTTAATGCATGGCACATTTAATTTTATTAGAGGATCGCGAGGCACCCATGACCCGCTCGATCGATGCACAATTAAGTGTCGTTGGCATATACATAGGGTTTAATTGGGGTTTAGGATTAGCTAGGGTTTAGGGTTAGGGTTAGGGTACGTTTAGGGTCTAGGGTTTAGGGTTTAGTGTTTAGGGTGTTTAGGGTTTAGGGATTAGGGATTTAGGGGTTTTAGGGTTGTTTAAGGTTTAGGGATCATCGATCGAGTGCGCACACACATTATTAGAGGCACCCGCGCCTTTACGCATAAATTGCATGCATATATATATATGTGTGTTTTTTGGCCACCAACGATATATAGATGATCGAGAGAGAGATTGAAATCCCCAAGAATATGTTCAAATATACATTAAAATATATGCACGAATGCATGGTAGGCCATGCATGCACACTAATTATATATATATATTATGAGGCAACTTAATCAAATGTGTTTTCATTCGAGAGAACTTGTCAAAATTAAAGTTAATTAATTTATCACGATAATTATATAATTAATTAATGAATCTCAGGGATATGTTATACAACATGATCGATATAGGCCATGTATATATTAATTGGTGTTAATCTACGGTTTGCTAGCTAGCTGCTATATATAGAGCATGTTTTTATTAGATCGGGTTATAGCAGCTAGCTAGTATAGTTTAGGGTTATGTGTTTTCATTAAGTAGGGTTGATTAGCTATGGTTAGTTACATATATATGGTTTAGGGTTAATGCATGGCACATTTAATTTAATTAGAGGACCGCGAGGCACCCCTGGCCTGCTTGATGCACAATTAAGTGTCGTTGGCCTATATATAGGGTTTAATTAGGGTTTAGGGTTAGGGTTAGGGTTTAGGGTCTAGGGTTTAGTGTTTAGGGTTTAGGGATTAGGGATTAGGGTTTCAGGGTTGTATAAGGTTTAGGGATCATCGATCGAGTGCGCACACACATTATTAGAGGCACCCGCGCCTTTGCGCATAAAGTGCATGCGTATAGTTTAGGGTTATTTGTTTTAATTAAGTAGGGTTTGATCAGCTAGGGTTAGTTACATATATATGGTTTAGGGTTAATGCATGGCACATTACATATAGTTTAAATCTCAAGAATGTTTATACATGATAGGCCATATGTGCAAAGGAATTTTTTTCCTCGTGAACTTGTCAAAATTCAAGTTTATCAGTGCCAATGGAAACTAGTCCAAAAAATTACATAGAGGACCAAAAGTACTAGACAATAACTAATAGAACCTGCAACTTTACAAAAAGGACCCCAAAACATATAGAAGAAAATCAATCGAGTCCTTCTCGACCGCACATCAGATCTCTGCTCCGCATCCTTTCCAGCAACTCCGTCGCCGGGGACGCACCACTTGGGACGGTGTCGCCGGTAGTCGCCAGGACGAAGGAGAAGAAGGGCCTCAGCAACGGCATATTGGCTCTGAGAAGGGTCGCTGAAAGTCCAAGATGTGCACGGGCAAGACGGATGACGCCGTCGTATGCCCCGAGCTTGTGAACTTTAGCAGCTTGACTTCCCCATTGGCCAGATCTGAAGCACTGACCAAAGCAAGCCTCACCGTTAGCGCCATCACATTGATGGCACCAGATCGGGGTTTGGCCGGCAAGATCCGCCAGATTCACCATAGGCCAGATCTGAAGCCGATGACGAGATCCCCGACTCCATTGCGCCATTCTGCTCATGGGAAACACTGGATCTAAGCTTACAACAACACTAACTCCCTCGGATCCAAATTAGCTGACTCAACTTTGCTTATCTAAATATGGATGTATCCACACATGTTTTTACTCTAGATACATACACGTCTAAGGAAAGTTGAATCAATTAATTTAGTTCGGAGGGTGTACAATATACAGAGAGAAGTCGGCCTCGTCTCCGGCCGGCGAGGCCGCCGGAGAGAAGGGGGAGAGGAGCCGGGGGAGTGGGAGAGACTCGAGAGAGAAAGAGAAGAGGAAGAAATGAGAGCTCCCTGGGGAAGAACATTATTTTTGTCGTTCTGCTCGTAGCTTGAAACTGAAAATTTCGGCCACGCGCCAAATCATCCCGCCGCATCCATTCGAAAATCCCGTGACCAGTTTTACCCTTTTAACCCTGGTCCGGAAGCTACAACCCACCGACCATGGAGGGCTCATTCGGTAACAATGAAATATCTTGCCTAGATCCCGAACCCTCCCCACAGGCCCACACCCACCCACCAACCATTCGCCCCATTAGCTCAAAAATACTCTCACAAGCCAAAGCTCTGACTCTCTACAGTACTAGATCTGCTTCGCCGCCGGCATACTCCTCCACAGCGTAGCCTTGATCGTGTTGGCTGTCCACCCACCAGATCCGCTCCCCCGCCGCCCTCGTCACCGACGGATCTGCTTCACCGCCGACCTCGCCACCGACGGATCTGCTTCACCGCCGACCTCGCCACCGACGGATCTGCTTCACCGCCGACCTCGCCACCGACTACCTCGCCGCAGCGGCTGTATCAACTTCACCGAATACCTTGCCAGCCAACCAGATCTGCTTCACTAACGCCCGCTTCTACTGAAACATGGTCGATTCATCGTCTCCCGCGTTCGCCGCCGCTGGAATGCAAGTTGCCGCCCCCGTCCACCCCGCCGCAGCTTGGTTAGTACGCTGGCCCGTTAGATCGCGGTGTTTCTTTAGCCATGTTTTGTGTAGTTATTTGCAGATCTCATATGCCGTTAACTTTCTTGATGTGTTGCTTCGCATGAAGTTTGTTTAAATGTTGTACAGTACAAAAGCATTATCCGGTCGCTACCATCCTGTTCATTCTACTGACACCTGTGTGCATCCACATATTTATAGCCTTGTACCCATTCATTTGCTGCCAACTGTTTTTGTACTGCATGCTATTGTCGCACTGCTTTTATAGTCGTGCTATGGGCATTTCCAATCTGCTTGTTCTTATACCACGTCATTAGCTCACCGCTAGCTGTTTTCTCGTGTCTGCTATTCTCACACTGCTTTTATAATCATGCTATGTGCATTTCCAATCTGCTTGCTCTTATACCTCGTCTTTAGCTTATATAGTTATTGCTGCGTGCATGTCTGGTCTTTGTATTATCGTAGACTGACTTGTCAATGTTATTTTTCCTTGGGATTGATCATGCGAACCACTTATTAGAACATCCAACATTAACAGCGGGGACGCTAGGTAAGGTTGGAATCTGAGTTCGTGGTTGGTAATTTTGGCAGTTTACTTCCGTTATTATCTATAACCTATATGCATTGTTCCTTATGCAAGAGATTAACACTTGGAACCCTGCCATAGCAATGCCATTCATGCTTTACTATGTTTCTGCCTATTTGATATGCTTGTCTTGGAGAAACTTCGAGGGTGATTTGAACCTGACATTTGGTCATTCTTAATGCCAGTTTACTTTATGTGTAAAACCTTGGCATTACCCTACTCTAAATCTGAATGTCTGAAATTCGTATCTCATGCAAAGCAACATCTAGTTGGTTTTAATTTGATATCTGGTAACTATTGGCTTATTCATTTGGCAGCTCAAGTTTTTTGTTATTTGAAACCAGCTGACTTGGTCTTAAATGTGATATCTAAACACAGATTAAGGACAATGGAGCAGGAGGATTAGCATTTCACTTGATGGCTGAACCTAAAATGATAGGCATGTTGACCACGACTAGTGCACGCAAGAGAAGGACCTGCAGTGAGCCAGTATGTGCTTAGTACATGCATCTTATCTTATCTTGTGCTTATTTCTGCTACATGCTGTTATCTGATCTCTACATTGCGTAATACATGTTTGAATAGTTAATTGTTGTAACTATGTTTACAATGTTACCAGAATGCTGTTTTAATGAAGCAGTCATCATTAGAAGATAGTCGCCAAAAAAGGATCTGTAGCGACCCTGTGCAACATTATGATGTAAGTTTGTGCTTAGTACAAGTTCCATACATGTCTTATTTATGCAACTTGTTATTATCTTATATCTACATTGCATAATAAATGTTTGCATAGTTCATCGTTTAACTCTTTTTGCATTATTATCAGAATGCAGTTGTGATGAAGCAATCTTCATTAACTGTGAGGCCCACAAAAAGTTCTGATCTTTCTTCTGATGCATCTTCTCATAGCCGTCAACCTAGACCATTTCTTTCATCAGACAGTAAATATCTCAAGGCTGTACTTTATAAAAGACATGGTATTGCTGCTTTAAGATCTGTAGCTGATATGTTGACAAAGAGTACACAAGATTCAATCAAGGCGATTGCCAAATGTCAACCTGTTATTGATGATGCTAATAGAAGTCCTCAATGATTCTATGTAATTTTTTTATTTGGGCACATTAATTGCCTTGTAATTTTCCTATTTGTTTTATTTGTGTATGTAATTGTGTGTATCATTGAAATCAGATTTTAGGCTCATGAAATTTAATGCAAGTTGACTAGTCAAACAAGTAGGGCCCTACAACAGATTGGGCCGGCCCACTTACAGTAGTGTGGGACCCACTTTCATTTTGGGCCGGCCCACTTCTTTAGTAGGCCGGCCCGGTTACACGATAGTGGGCTCCACATGCTTATTGGGCCGGCCCACTTGCTCTATGGTGGTCCCACATGGTAAATGGGCCGGCCCTTTAATAGGAAGGTGGGACCCACCTGTGTTTTGACCCGGCCCACTATCTTGTTGGGCCGGCCCACTTTCTAGATGGTGGACCCCACATACCAAATGGGCCGGCCCACTTTCTATATGGTGGACCCCACACACCAAATGGGCCGGCCCTTTAATAGGATGGTGGGACCCACCTGTGTTTTGGCCCCCTATCTCGTTGGGCCGGCCCACTTTCTACATGGTGGACCCCACATACCAAATGGGCCGGCCCATTAACAGGAATGTGGGACCCACATGTGTTTTTGGCCCGGCCCACTATCTTGGTGGGCCAGCCCACTTGCTATATTGTGGACCCCACATACTAAATGGGCCGGCCCTTTAACAGGAAGATGGGTCCCACCTGTGTTTTTTGCCCGGCCCACTATCTTGTTGGGCCGGCCCACTTGATATATGGTGGACCCCACACACTAAATGGGCCGGCCCTTTAACAGGAAAGTGGGACCCACCTGTGTTTTTGGCCCGGCCCACTAGCTTGTTGGGCCGGCCACTTGCTATACGGTGGACCCCACACTAAATGGGCGGCCTTAACAGGGGTGGGACCCACCTGTTTTGCCCGACCCACTTGCTTCTTGGGCGGCCCATTGCTGTAAGGTGGACCCACATGTTAAATGGGCGGCCCATTTAACTTTTGACCAGTCAACATTAGAGGTTAGGCCCGGCCCACGTAACTAATGGACCGGCCCAGCTATATAGTTGACCGGTCAAACTATGTCATCTGGCCCGGCCCGCTTAAGACGTGGCAGGCCTCGTGTGGGCCTACCATCTACCACGGGGTTTCAGCCGGTTAACGCCGTTAACTGCGAGTTAACGGCGTCGCCACGTGTCGTTTGCATGACGTCAGCAGTCAACGGGCTCCGAAAACACTTCCGCAACGGTCCGATTTTCCGTGGCGGAAGGGCGCCCAAGCGCGACGGACCGAAAAATCGTCGTTGGACTTTGCCTGACGCAGTTTCGACAACGGAACCCATATCGTCGGGTTAGGCCCATAGGCGACGAAAAATACCCCTTAGCGGACGATTTTGAGACGTTGTCTATCAGAACTTTTCTTGTAGTGATATATCCTCAATCTCATATGAGAATAATAATCATTGCTACATGCTTATGCATTTAAGAGGAGTCCATTATCTGTTGTCCATGTTGTCCCGGTATGGATGTCTAAGTTGAGAATAATCAAAAGCGAGCAAAATGCGAGCATTCTCCTTAGACCTTTGTACAGGCGGCATGAGGTACCCTTTGTGACACTTGGTTGAAACATGGCATGCAAAGATCCGGTAGTCCAAGCTAAGTAGGACAAGGTGCGGGCACTATTAGTATACTATGCATGAGGCTTGCAACTTGTAAGATATAATTTACATAACTCATATGCTTTATTACTACCGTTGACAAAATTGTTTCATGTTTCCAAAATAAAAGCTCTAGCACAAATACGGCAATCGATGCTTTCCTCTTGAAGGACCTTTCTTTTACTTTTATTGTTGAGTCAGTTCTACCTATCTCTTCCACCTTAAGAAGCAAACACTTGTGTGAACTGTGCATTGATTCCTACATACTTGCATATTGCACTTGTTATATTACTTTATGTTGACAATATCCATGAGATATACATGTTATAAGTTGAAAGCAACCGCTGAAACTTAATCTTCCTTTGTGTTGCTTCAATACCTTTTACTTTGATTTATTGCTTTATGAGTTAACTCTTATGCAAGACTTATTGATGCTTGTCTTGAAGTACTATTCATGAAAAGTCTTTGCTATATGATTCACTTGTTTACTCATGTCATTACCTTTGTTTTGATCGCTGCATTCATTACATATGTTTACAAATAGTATGATCAAGATTATGATGGCATGTCACATAAATTATCTTTGTTATCGTTTTACCTGCTCGGGACGAGCAGAACTAAGCTTGGGGATGCTGATACGTCTCCAACGTATCGATAATTTCTTATGTTCCATGCCACTTTATTGATGATACCACATGTTTTATGCACATTATATGTCATATTTATGCATTTTATGGAACTAACCTATTAACAAGATGCCGAAGAGCCGGTTGCTGTTTTGCTGTTTTTGGTTTCAGAAATCCTAGTAAGGAAATATTCTCGGAATTGGACGAAATCTTCACCCAGGGTCCTATTTTTGCACGAAGCTTCCGGAAGACCGAAGAGGGAAGGAAGTGGGGCCACGAGGCGCGACACCATAGGGCGGCGCGCTGTGCCCTGGCCGCGCCGACCTAGGGTGTGGGGCCCTCGTGTGGCCCCCGCGTTGCCCCTTTCGCCTACTTAAAGCCTCCGTCGCGAAACCCCCGGTCCGAGAGCCACGATACGGAAACCTTCCGAGACGCCGCGCGAATCCCATCTCGGGGATTCAGGAGATCGCCTCCCACCCTGCCGGAGAGGGGATTCATCTCCCGGAGGACTCTTCATCGCCATGATCGCCTCCGAGTGATGAGTGAGTAGTTCACCCCTGGACCATGGGTCCATAGCAGTAGCTAGATGGCCGTCTTCTCCTTGTTGTGCTTCATTGTTGGATCTTGTGAGCTGCCTAACATGATCAAGATCATCTATCTGTAATACTATATGTTGTGTTTGTCGGGATCCGATGGATAGAGAATACTATGTTATGGTGATTATCAATCTATTGTTTATGTGTTGTTTATGATCTTGCATGCTCTCCGTTATTAGTAGAGGCTCGGCCAAGTTTTTGCTCTTAACTCCAAGAGGGAGTATTTATGCTCGATAGTGGGTTCATGCCTTCATTGACACCTGGGATCGTGACAGTAGGTTCTAAGGTTGTGATGTGCTGTTGCCACTAGGGATAAAACATTGATGCTATGTCTAAGGATGTAGTTGTTGATTACATTACGCACCATACTTAATGCAATTGTCTGCTTAGCAACTTAATACCGAATGGGGTTCGGATGATAACCTGAAGGTGGACTTTTTAGGCATAGATGCAGTTGGATGGCGGTCTATGTACTTTGTCGTAATGCCCAATTAAATCTCACTATATTTATCATATCATGTATATGCATTGTTATGCCTTTCTCTATTTGTCAATTGCCCAGCTGTAATTTGTTCACCCAACATGCTTTTATCTTATGGGAGAGACACCTCTAGTGAACTGTGGACCCCGGTCCTATTCTTTACATAGCATACAATCTACTGCAATTGTGTTTTACTATTTTCTTTGCAAACAATCATCTTCCACTCGATACGCTTAATCCTTTGTTACAGAAGCTGTGAGATTGACAACCTCATTTGCTTTCGTTGGGGCAAAGTACTGGTTGTGTTGTGCAGGTTCCGCGTTGGCGCCGGAATCCCCGGTGTTGCGCCGCATCACATTTCGCGACCATCAACCTTCAACGTGCTTCTTGGCTCCTCCTGGTTCGATTAAACCTTGGTTTCTTTCTGAGGGAAAACTTGCCGTTGTGCGCATCATACCTTCCTCTTGGGGTTCCTAACGGACGTGTACATTTACGCGCATCAAGCCTGTTTTCTGGCGCCGTTGCCGGGGAGATCAAGACACGCTGCAAGGGGAGTCTCCACTTCTCAATCTACTTTGTTTTTGTCTTGCTTTATTTTATTTACTACTTTGTTTGCTGCACCTAAACAAAACACAAAAAAATTAGTTGCTAGTTTTACTTTATTTACTGTCTTGCTCTCTATATCAAAAACACAAAAAAATTAGTTACTTGTCTTTACTTTGTTTGCCTAGTTTACTTTTTGCTTATTTCATCATGCTTAATCCTAAGTTTACTTTGGAAGAGATACCGGTAGGACGAGGGTGTATCATTGGAAGAGATAATATAGAAGAATTTTTCACCCATGTTAGTATGGATGAAGATTTTGAAGATATACCATTATTAAAAACTGCTCCTACTTATGAAAGTGCTTCTGCCTGTTTGATACACATGTTAGAAACTAGATTTGTTAATCTCAATCCCATAATACAACATATGTTTCTTACACTTTCGGATATGGAGATGGGGGAAAAGAGAAATTTTGTTTTAAAAGTCCTTGTTAGAGAATTTGAGGATATAGTTAAAGAAGCTAGAAAAGTTTTTATTAAGCATAAGAGGCTTGGTTTCTTTCCTAATTTTAAACAAATACTTGAAAAGATGGATATGGATAGAATTAAGTATACTAATAATGTTAATGATGGTAGGGAAATTAAAGCGCCAATACCTAGTAAACTACTAGGAATGCATGAAGCTTTGGAAAACAACTATGCTTGGCTTGTTCCTGAAAATTTGTTTGATGAGAATAGTAAGCCTAGGAGCAATGAGAGAGGAGTTACCTATATAGACCAGATACAATGCATTGTTGAGAAAACTCCAAACCCCCTGGTAATGATGTTGATGCTTCTACTCTCGATGTTACTTGATTTGCACTTTCTGCGCCTAGCTGAAAGCGTTAAAGAAAAGCGCTTATGGGAGACAACCCATGTTTTTACTACAGCAATTTTTTTTTGTTGAGTCTTGGAAGTTGTTTACTACTGTAGCAACCTCTCCTTATCATGTTTTTGTGCCAAGTAAAGTTTCTATGTCAAAGTTGATGTTATATTTAGGATCGCTGCGCAGAAACAGCATTGCTGTCTGTCACGAATCTGGGCACAATTCTCTGTAGAAAATTCGAAAAAATCTGCCAATTTACGAGCGTGATCCTCAGATATGTACGCAACTTTCATTAGTTTTGAGTTTTTCCATTTGAGCAAGTCTGGTGCCATTTTAAAATTCGTCTTTACGGACTGTTCTGTTTTTGACAGATTCTGCCTTTTATTTCGCATTGCCTCTTTTGCTATGTTGGATTTATTTCTTTGATCCATTAATGTCCAGTAGCATTATGCAATGTCCAGAAGTGAAAATAATGATTGTGTCACCTCTGAATGAGTGAATTATTAATTGTGCACTAACCCTCTAATGAGTTTGCTTGAAGTTTGGTGTGAAGGAAGTTTTCAAGGGTCAAGAGAGGAGAATGATATACTATGATCAAGAGGAGTGAAAGCTCTAAGCTTGGGGATGCCCCCGTGGTTCACCCCTGCATATTTTAAGAAAGTCAGCGTCCTAAGCTTGGGGATGGGCATCCTTGTTATCACCGGGATTTGACCGAGCTAGAAGTGGGCCGCGATCAAGACGGGTTTGAAGATATACATATAGAAGAGATATGTGAATCGGCCTTGTTTACCAAGTTTGGGCTAGTTAGCCCGTGTATCTTTATAGTAGGCTTCATAGAGATTAGAGTTTATCTCGTGCACGGTTTAGTGCACGCCCACATTAGAAAGTCCCCCTGGACTATAAATATGTACCTAGGGTTTATGGAATAAACAACAACCAACGTTCAACACAAACCAATCTCGGCGCATCGCCAACTCCTTCGTCTCGAGGGTTCCTCCGGTAAGCACCATGCTGCCTAGATCGCATCTCGCGATCTAGGCAGCACGAGCCTGCCTAGTTGTTCATGCGTTGCTCGTGCTGAAGCCTTTTTGATGGCGAGCAACGTAGTTATCATAGATGTGTTAGGGTTAGCATTGTTCCTAGTATCATATGCTGTCGTAGTGCAACCCTTGCGCATCTAGCCGTCCTTGTACCTCATCATGGGTGCAGGGGCGGCACCCCGCTTGATCGTTATTTAGTAGATCTGATCCGTTACGGTCGCTCCTTGATTCATCAAGGATTAGTTTAATATCTGCAATAGTTAGGCCTTACAAAGGGTTGGAGGATCCAGCGGCATGCAGGGTGTAGTTTGCTGCCCCTAGACAGGACGTTCCGAGGATCAACCTAGTGTTGGTTTTTAGGCCTTGTCTAGGGCTGGCTTACGTTTACCGTGCGTGAGCGCGAGGCCCAATCGTGAGTAGGATGATCCGATTATGCGGTGAAAACCCCAGATCGTCGTGGATCTCATATGCTTTATCATGATCAAGCAGGACCACCATATATTCGGCCACCTCGGACGAATCATGGGTGGATCGGCTCCATGAGCCGATTCACAGGACAACCTGAGAGCCGATCGAGGCTCGTATTTAACGTGTACGTGTGTGCCCTGCAGGAAACTAAGCGAGGCATCATCCACACCTTCCTGACCAGGTATAGGTCAGGTGGCACGCCCTTGCAATCAGCATCGGCGCGCGACCAGGAGGCTTTGCGGGCCGTCGCTCTGAGGGACTGGGGCCAGCCGCAGCCCTAGTCGTTCCCGGCTCTACGGTGTTGACCAGTCACTGCCCGCCGGTGGGTTTCTGACGTCAACACATTCTGGCACGCCCGGTGGGACCATCTTCAACGACAACCACCTCGCCATCCACATCAGAGATGGCGGAAGAAACTCCGGTCACCTACGAGGAGCTCACTGGCGAGCTCAAGAAGAAGTACGACGAGGTCAAAGTCCTCCTCGAAGCCGACCTCATCGGCTCTTTCCACAGGACCCGCTCCCATGGCATCAGATGGAAGGGGTTCTCACCTGATGGCGCGCTTGATGGAGTGGACCTATCCACCCCGTCAGAGGAACGCACCAGGTCGCTGCGTCAGGAGATAAACTTCATGGTGGCTCATTCGCTGCACCGCCATTCTGAGAGCCTGGTGAACACGTTGGAGCGCGTCGCGCGCTGCGCGTGATCCAGGAGATCATGAGCCATCAGTACTCTCCGTCAGGACCAGCCCTAGGGACTCATCAAGGGGAGTTGCTACTCCAGTCCCGTCCACCGCTGCCGTTCGCGTTGGCAGCGCCCGAAGCGCCGAACTCATCGGCCTATGTCGTCTACAAGATTGGTGGTGACCCCAGTGACTACCAATTCCTACATGACGCGCCCAAGGAGATCCCGCACGGATACGCATGCGCATACGTGCCAGACTGCAGCACCTGGGCACCCTCGAACCAGGTCGCTATAGCAGGGACTTCTGGGGCAACAGGAGGAACGTCGGAGGCAGACCCTGAGAAGCAAACGTGGCTAGCTAAATACGCCACCCCGACAAAACTCCCGAGCCCAGCTCCTGCAGTTGGCTCAGAACCAGAGAAACAGGCATGGCTGGTTAAGTACGCCACTCCGACGAATCTTCAGGGTTCGGCACCTGCAGCCATCACCGCGGATCAAATTTGTACGATCCTGAAAGATCAGTTCGGCATGATGCCGAAAAGAAAGGCGATCGGCTATACCAAGCCGTACCCCAACGAGTACGAATTGATCCCGCTACCACCCAAATATCGGCTCCCGGACTTCACAAAGTTCAGCGGATCAGATGGCTCCAGCTCCATCGAGCATGTGAGCCGATATTTGGCACAGCTGGGCATGATCTCAGCGTCAGACGAGCTGCGCGTGAGGTACTTCTCACAGTCCCTCACAGGATCGGCTTTCGGATGGTACACGTCGCTGCCACCGAACTCAATCCAGACTGGAAGCAGCTGGAAGAACGGTTCCATGAGCAATATCACTCAGAGGCTTCCGAGGCTGGCATTGCCGATCTAGCACAAGTACGACAGAAGCGCGGGGAAACAGTGTCAGAATACATCCAGCGCTTCAGGACCGTTAGGAACCGATGCTATTCGGTTCACGTAAGCGAAAAAGAAGCAGTCGAATTGGCGGTGGTGGGTCTATCATCATCGATCAAGGAAGTGGCCTCCCAGGCGGACTATCCTTCATTAGCACACATGGTGCAGAAGTTGTCAGCATATGAACAACGCCACCCGGATGTCTACCAAGATAAATTCAAGCGCGTGGTTACCATGGTTGACGCAGGCGAAGATGAAGGTCCTACGGGAGAACGAGAGGTCGCAGTGGCTGAGTGGACTCGAGCTGCAGGCCCAGTAACCTGCAAATGGGTAAAGCCACCAGGGCCTCCAAGAGGGTTCGACTTCGACGTGACGAAAACCGAGCAGATTTTCGATCTCTTACTCGCGGAGAAGCACATAAAGATACCCGAAGGCCACAAGTTCCCTACGGTGCAAGAGCTGAACGGAAAGCCATACTGCAAGTGGCATAACACGTTCACCCACACTACTAACGACTGCAGGGTGTGGCGTCAGCAGATCCAAGTGGCAATAGAAAATGGGCGACTAATTTTCAACCAGTATGCCATGAAGGTCGACACACACCCCTTCCCCGCCGTCAACATGGTGGAGTTCGCCCACCTCGGAGGGTGCCAGCCTGATTTCTCAGCCAACATCAGCATGGTAGAGCTTGGACACCGCTCTGAGAAGGACGGGGATGAGGACAGCTGCTCTCAGAGCAAGGACACTGAGGGGGCCGCTCCATGCGATCGGCTCCGTCAAGATGGCAAGCGCTACGTCACAGAGGGGGAAGTTAAGAACATAAGATATCAACGACCCCTCTCTGATCACCTCCTCAATAAGTACGTGAGTCGGTATGATCAACGCCGGCGACACGGCGACGATGATGAAAGAGGCCGTATGGCTAGAAACGACAGAAGACATCGTCGGCATAATCACGATGAGGAGCGGCAGGAGCGCCACGCCAGGGAGCAGGACGATACGGACAGGCATTGGGACTGCCCTTTCTTCAGACACTGCTGGGATTCAGGAATGAGCCGATTACCAACAATCGGCAACTGCCCAGAATGCAAAAAAAGAAGACAGCCAACGTGTCTGTGTTCGAGCGCTTAGGACCTCTCCCACCGCAAAACAGACGTGCTGAGACCCCTCTGTTGGAAGATCTCGAGGATTCGGAAGACGAGGGGGAAGATGAAGAAGATAGGTGCCACCGTCCAAGGTGGTGCCCTGACGGTCTCAGCCATTCACAAAAACGCAGGGTTCAGCGATTGCGCGGTTTGGAGGAAGCCGAAAGGTTATACTTGCATACGCTGAGGAAGGCACGACCTGATCTGGCTGCGAAAGTCCAGAGGACCCTGGATGAGGAGGGATTGCCGCAAAGAAAAGAGTGGCGCCCCAAGCAAAGGAAAGCCGATGATGAAACATCGGCTGGCACGAACATGGTGCTCGTTCGCCCGGCGGAGTGTAGACCTCCACGATCACACGTTGCACCCAAGGTGGACATCAGCAAGCGCTCCAACGTGATAAAATCTGGTTTTATCCACCGACATGGACGAGTAGCAAGACTACGTCAATAAGCAACGTGGCGAGGCTGATCCTTGCGATCGGCCCTCCGAAACTGTTGAAGGGATATTACAAAACCTTCACCGAGCAAGCAACGTGGAGGCCGATTCCAGCGATCGGCCAAAATTATCCTCACCATCCATTCTGCCTGGGATCAACGTTTGACCCAACAAGGACTATCTGAAGAGCCGATACCATCAATTCTCTTGACAGAATCGGCTCGGGGGGCACCTAGATGGATAAAACACGAGGATATGAGATAATACTATCAAATATGGGGGCCGACACACAAATCGGCCTAAAAAATTCAAAAAAAAAAAAAAAAATTTTGAGCGCAGCCGATGCAGCAGACATCGACTTAAGGATACAAGAAGCCGGTACATGGACATCGACTCTAGCGGCATTATGCGATGTTTATCGAGTCTTCACCAAATTCAGGCCAACGGTGGTGCCTTCCGTTGCTTCGAGCCGATTTGGATTCCTGAATCAAGTTCCGGCTGTCTGAGGAAGAAAGGGGATCGGCTTTGGCACATTCTCTTTGACAGTCTCGCCTCGAGTAAGGCTCGGGGGGCAGCAGGCCTGGTGGATGCTCTGTTTTGCTCTGTTTAAAAGCCGATTGGGATACCATCGGCTGGTCCTTCATTGCAACCTTCTTCACAAATGATGATTATTGAAGAACATTATTAGGTTTGGTTGGGAAAGTTCAAAGGTTTTCCTGAAGATACTGCATTTTCTGCCAAATTTAGAAAATCATCGGTTGAAGAAGGGAAGGGCGAATCTTGAAGGACCGATACGGTGCTATCGGCTCATCACGCATTGGCAAAGGGAACTAGTCAAGGTCAGTAGAAGAGGGAATCGGCTCAAGTAAACTCAGGAGGAATCGGCAAAATCAGGGTGGGGAAAATTTCTCCATTGATTCGACGAGATTTCTTACATAAAAGAGCTAATTTCTCTCAAAAGGAAAGTACTAGGGGATCTATTGCCCCATCTACTACTACTGGCCTTATTCTAGAGGACCTATCTATGGGCCATCACTGCCCTCGTCGTCGCCATCGTCGTCACTATCGGCGCTGCTTCCGGCGGGCTCGTCGTCGCTCCAATGGCCGCCGGCTGGGCCCTCGTCGTCTTCATCTTCTTCGTCAGCGTCGTCCTCATCACTGTCGAAGTCGCTAAGGTTGCCCGGCCAAGGGCAGAACCGCTTGGCCGGCGGCTCGTCGGAGGAGCCCTCCTCGTCGTCCTCCTCCTCCTCTCCCCGCTCCCCTTCCTCCCCGGAAGAGGTGAGCTCGCAGGAGAAGTCGTCAGCGCACTCTCCTCCTCCGCTTCCCCAACGGCGAGAAATTGAGGTCGCTCTCCCCGTCGCTCAAGGATTTGTCATCCTCGGACCGGACGAGGGAGTCGTGGTCCTCTTTGTCCCACTTCGTTGGGGCGAGGATGTCATACGCCGCCTGCGTGCCCCACGAGGGCGTCGACTCTCGGATGGGAGAGGACACATAAGAAAGACCCGATGAGGAGGAAGAAGATAGAGGACGAAGGCATGGTGGCAGAAGGGGGGTTTTTTGAAAGCTAGTGCGAAGGGGATGAGGAAGAAGACTGTTTGCTGCGGTTAAATAAAAGGGAGCATAGTAAAATTCAATGCCACAGCAGTTTTCGAGGAGGTGGTGCCAGAACTGTCTAATCACGCAGAGAAGTTGAGAAGGCAAGTTATCATGATGAAGGCCTCTGCGACGGTCCTGCTCTGCCACGACATGACCCTACGAAGCATAATGATTTTGGAAATGTCATTTCCAAAACCAGGGGGCATGTGTTATCACCGGGATTTGACCGAGATAGAAGTGGGCCGCGATCAAGACGGGTTTGAAGATATGCATATAGAAGAGATTGTGAATCGGCCTTGTTCACCAAGTTTGGGCTAGTTAGCCCGTGTATCTTTATAGTAGGTTACGTAGAGATTAGAGTTTATCTCGTGCACGGTTTAGTGCACGCCCACATTAGAAAGTCCCCTGGACTATAAATATGTACCTAGGGTTTATGGAATAAACAACAACCAACGTTCAACACAAACCAATCTCGGCGCATCGCCAACTCCTTCGTCTCGAGGGTTCCTCCGGTAAGCACCATGCTGCCTAGATCGCATCTCGCGATCTAGGCAGCACGAGCCTGCCTAGTTGTTCATGCGTTGCTCGTACTGAAGCCTTTTTGATGGCGAGCAACGTAGTTATCATAGATGTGTTAGGGTTAGCATTGTTCCTAGTATCATATGCTGTCGTAGTGCAACCCTTGCGCATCTAGCCGTCCCTGTACCTCATCATGGGTGCAGGGGCGGCACCCCGCTTGATCGTTATTTAGTAGATCTGATCCGTTACGGTCGCTCCTTGATTCATCAAGGATTAGTTTAATATCTGCAATAGTTAGGCCTTACAAAGGGTTGGAGGATCCAGCGGCATGCAGGGTGTAGTTTGCTGCCCCTAGACAGGACGTTCCGAGGATCAACCTAGTGTTGGTTTTTAGGCCTTGTCTAGGGCTGGCTTACGTTTACCGTGCGTGAGCGCGAGGCCCAATCGTGAGTAGGATGATCCGATTATGCGGTGAAAACCCCAGATCGTCGTGGATCTCATATGCTTTATCATGATCAAGCAGGACCACCATATATTCGGCCACCTTGGACGAATCATGGGTGGATCGGCTCCATGAGCCGATTCACAGGACAACCTGAGAGCCGATCGAGGCTCGTATTTAACGTGTACGTGTGTGCCCCGCAGGAAACTAAGCGAGGCATCCACACCTTCCTGACCAGGTATAGGTCAGGTGGCACGCCCTTGCAACTCGCATCGGCGCGCGACCAGGAGGCTTTGCGGGCCGTCGCTCTGAGGGACTGGGGCCAGCCGCCGCCCTAGTCGTTGACTACCACGCCCGCCGGTGGGTTTCTGACGTCAACACTTCTTCATCGACAACATCATCAGGTTCCTCCCCTGAAACTATATTTTTATTCAATCACATCTTATGTTCTTTACTTGGAGCGTCGGTTTGTTTTTGTTTTTGTTTTTGTTTGAATAAAATGGATCCTAGCATTCACTTTGTGGGAGAGAGACACGCTCCGCTGTTGCGTATGGACAAATATGTCCTTAGGCTTTACTCATAATGTTCAAGGCGAAGTTTCTTCTTCGTTAAATTGTTATATGGTTGGAATTGGAAAATGCTACATGTAGTAATTCTAAGATGTCTTGGATAATGTGATACTTGGCAATTGTTGTGCTCATGTTTAAGCTCTTGCATCATATACTTTGCACCCATTAATGAAGAAATACATAGAGCTTGCTAAAATTTGATTTGCATATTTGGTCTCTCTAAGGTCTAGATAATATCTAGTATTGAGTTTTGAACAACAAGGAAGACGGTGTAGAGTCTTATAATGTTTACAATGTGTCTTTTATGTGAGTTTTGCTGCACTTGTTCATCCTTGAGTTTTCTTCAAATAACCTTGCTAGCCTAAACCTTGTATCGAGAGGGAATACTTCTCATGCATCCAAAATCCTTGAGCCAACTACTATGCCATTTGTGTCCACCATACCTACCTACTACATGGTATTTCTCCGCCATTCCAAAGTAAATTGCTTGAGTGCTACCTTTTAAAATTCCATCATTCACCTTTGCAATATATAGCTCATGGGACAAAATAGCCTTAAAAACTATCGTAGTATTGAATATGTACTTATGCACTTTATCTTTTATTAAGTTGCTTGTTGTGCGATAACCATGCTTCTGGGGAACGCCATCAACTATTGTTGAATATCATGTGAGTTGCTATGCATGTCCGTCTTGTCTGAAGGATCTATCATTTTAGTGGTTGGATCATGCAAAATTGTTAGAGAAGAACATTGGGCCGCTAACTAAAGCCATGAATCATGGTGGAAGTTTCAGTTTTGGACATATATCCTCAATCTCATATGAGAATAATAATTGCTACATGCTTATGCATTTAAGAGGAGTCCATTATCTGTTGTCCATGTTGTCCCGGTATGGATGTCTAAGTTGAGAATAATCAAAAGCGAGAAATCCAAAATGCGAGCATTCTCCTTAGACCTTTGTACAGGCGGCATGGAGGTACCCTTTGTGACACTTGGTTGAAACATGGCATGCAAAGATCCGGTAGTCCAAGCTAAGTAGGACGAGGTGCGGGCACTATTAGTATACTATGCATGAGGCTTGCAACTTGTAAGATATAATTTACATAACTCATATGCTTTATTACTACCGTTGACAAAATTGTTTCATGTTTCCAAAATAAAAGCTCTAGCACAAATACAGCAATCGATGCTTTCCTCTTGAAGGACCTTTCTTTTACTTTTATTGTTGAGTCAGTTTACCTATCTCCTTCCACCTTAAGAAGCAAACACTTGTGTGAACTGTGCATTGATTCCTACATACTTGCATATTGCACTTGTTATATTACTTTATGTTGACAATATCCATGAGATATACATGTTATAAGTTGAAAGCAACCGCTGAAACTTAATCTTCCTTTGTGTTGTTTCAACACCTTTACTTTGATTTATTGCTTTATGAGTTAACTCTTATGCAAGACTTATTGATGCTTGTCTTGAAGTACTATTCATGAAAAGTCTTTGCTATATGATTCACTTGTTTACTCATGTCATTACCTTTGTTTTGATCGCTGCATTCATTACATATGTTTACAAATAGTATGATCAAGATTATGATGGCATGTCACTTCAGAAATTATCTTTGTTATCGTTTTACCTGCTCGGGACGAGCAGAACTAAGCTTGGGGATGCTGATACGTCTCCAACGTATCGATAATTTCTTATGTTCCATGCCACTTTATTGATGATACCTACATGTTTTATGCACATTATATGTCATATTTATGCATTTTCCTGGAACTAACCTATTAACAAGATGTCAAGAGCCGCTTGTCTTTTTGGTTTCAGAAATCCTAGTAAGGAAATATTCTCGAATTGGACGAAATCTTCGCCCAGGGTCCTATTTTTGCACGAAGCTTCCGGAAGACCGAAGAGGGAAGGAAGTGGGGCCACGAGGCGCGCACACCATAGGGCGGCGCGGCCAGGCCCCGGCCGCGCCGACCTAGGTGTGGGGCCCTCGTGTGGCCCCCGCGTTGCTCCTTTTCGCCACTTAAAGCCCTCCGTCGCGAAACCCCAGTGAGAGCCACGATACTAAAACCTTCCGAGACGCTCGCGCCGCGAATCCCATCTCGGGGATTCTGGAGATCGCTCCGGCACCGCCGGGAGAGGGGAGCCCATCTGAGGACTCTCTATCGCCCTGATCGCTCCGGAGTGATGAGTGAGTAGTTCACCCTGGACCATGGGTCCATAGTAGCTAGATGGTCGTCTTCTCCTTGTTGTGCTTCATTGTTGGATCTTGTGAGCTGCCTAACATGATCAAGATCATCTATCCGTAATACTATATGTTGTGTTTGTCGGGATCCGATGGATAGAGAATACTATGTTATGGTGATTATCAATCTATTGTTTATGATCTTGCATGCTCTCCGTTATTAGTAGAGGCTCTGGCCAAGTTTTTGCTCTTAACTCCAAGAGGGAGTATTCATGCTCGATAGTGGGTTCATGCCTTCATTGACACCGGGATCGTGACAGTAGGTTCTAAGGTTGTGATGTGCTGTTGCCACTAGGGATAAAACATTGATGCTATGTCTAAGGATGTAGTTGTTGATTACATTACGCACCATACTTAATGCAATTGTCTGTTGCTTTGCAACTTAATACTGGAGGGGGTTCGGACGATAACCTGAAGGTGGACTTTTTAGGCATAGATGCAGTTGGATGGCGGTCTATGTACTTTGTCGTAATGCCCAATTAAATCTCACTATATTTATCATATCATGTATATGCATTGTTATGCCTTTCTCTATTTGTCAATTGCCCGACCGTAATTTGTTCACCCAACATGCTTTTATCTTATGGGAGAGACACCTCTAGTGACCTGTGGACCCCGGTCCTATTCTTACATAGCATACAATCTAATTGTGTTTTACTGTTTTTGCAAACAATCATCTTCCACTCGATACGCTTAATCCTTTGTTACGTAAGCCGTGAGATTGACAACCTCACCTTTTTCGTTGGGGCAAAGTACTTGGGTTGTGGTGTTCCACGTTGGCGCCGGAATCCTGGTGTTGCGCCGCATCACATCGCGACCATCAACCTTCAACGTGCTTCTTTGCTCCTCCGGTTCGATTAAACCTTGGTTTCTTTCTGAGGGAAAACTTACTGTGCATCATACCTTCCTCTTGGGGTTCCCAACGGACGTGTACATTTACGCGCATCACTGCCGGCGGAACGGCCGAAATCCTTTCTTCGAGGGAGCCGATGCTCAATGATGCTCCTGTCTAACCCAGGCACTCTGTATAATCCCATGCAAAACAATCTGGGTACTCTTTCAACAAGGCTATCAACAGGCCCCTCAGATGCGGATCCAACTTTTTGCTGATAAATGTTGGTCGTGGCTTATCCCCAGGACCAATGTCAATCTCTTCCAGCTCATCAGCTGATGTGAACCCATACCCCAGCTTTCCATCGCCTGCTAGATCAATGCTGAACACAGGCAAAAGGCATGTTGAGGATAATTTTGGCCGATTGCCAGAATCGGCCTCCTTTTTCATTGCAATGTTCAATGAGGGTTTACAACTTATTGGTTCTCCATTACGCTACGTGACACCGGAGGTAAGATCTTTGCTTTTTATTTTTTGGGGCCGATCAGGGATCGGCCTTGCCACGTACGTCCATAGACTTGGATCTTGCTACTCTGTCAGGCCGGTGGATAAGACCAGCCTCACCCCGTTTTTTGAAGCTTCGATGCGCTCACAGCCGTCCAAACTGATTCCAGAGAGCGGCTCTTGGTCGTTTGCATCCCAAATATTCATGGCAGCTAGCGAGATCTCGATCGAATCATCTGCATGAACGACCTCCACTTCATCTCCATCCCATTGTATGATGCACTGATGCATTGTGGATGGAATGCAACAGTTAGCGTGGATCCAATCCCTCCCTAGCAGGACAGCGTAAGTGCTTTTGCTGTCGACGATGAAGAAGAATGACGTAGGGATGGTTTTTCGGCCTACGGTTAGATCTACGTTCAGAACACCCTTTGCTTCTGACGTGGCCGTTGAAATCGCTCAATGTGACGTTGGTCTTGATCAGATCTTCGTTGGAACGTCCCAAACGTCGTAACATGGAATACGGCATTATATTGACTGCCGCTCCCGTGTCAACCAACATCTTGCCGATAGGCTGCCCATTGATGTAACCTCTCAGGTATAGGGCTTTCAAATGCCTGTAGCTTCTCTCTCGTGGCTTCTCAAAGATGACTGGCCGTGGGCCGCAGTCAAGCTGTGCCACTGTGCTTCCTCTCTTTGGAGCACAAAATTCGACGGGAGTATGAACACCATGTTTGTATCAGCCGATTCCTCTGCATCGGCTTTTGTCTGTTTGGGGCGCCACACTTTCTTCTGTGGCCGTGCCTCTGTCTCCAATGTTTGCTGAATTTTCACGGCCAGATCGGGCCGTGCTTTCCTCAACGTGTACACTGTGCCTCGGCTTCCTCTAGGTTTCGTAGCCGCTGCACCCTACGCTTCTGAGTGGCTGAGTCCATCAGGACACCACCGTGGCCGGTGATATCTATCTTCTTCTTCATCCGACTCCTCGAAGTCTTCATCTCGAGATGACTCAGCTCGTCTGTTCTGAGGTGGGAGAGGCCCTAGACGCTTGAACACTGAAACTTCATTTGTTCCCTTCCTCTGCTGTTTACATTCCGGGCAGTTCTCGATTGTAGGCAATCGGCTCATTCCTGAGTCCCAGCAGTGTTTAAAGAAAGGACAGTTCCAATGCTTATCCATGTCCTCTTGCTCTCTCGACCTCCTTCTAGCGTGACGCTCATACCCTTCGTGGTCTCTATCATATCGACGATTTCGTCATCTGCATCAGACCGACGATATCTTTCATCATCTACGTCGTAGCGCCGGTCATACTGCTGCTCATATTTGTTAAGGAGATGCTGCGGAGAGTGGTCGTTGATACCGCACGCTCACTTCTTCCTCGTCAGTACCGGTCTGTCATCATGTGGGGCCGGTCGCGTGGATCGGCCTCCGTTTATCTTTGCCACGGGTGACGCTTCTGCTTTATCCTTGCTATGGTGGTCTGCAAGCCCTGCCATGTTGATATCAAAAGAGAAGCCTGGCTCGCTTCTTAAGCAGTGACTGAGATCCACCATGTTGACGCCAGGAAACGGATGTGTGTCAACTTTCATGGCAAACTGACCGAAGAGTAATCGGCCTTGTTCTATCGCCATTTGAATCTGTCCGCGCAATACTTTGCAGTTGGTTGCGTGGTGAACGTGTGATGCCATTTGCAGTATGGTCTCCCGTTCACCTCTTGTAACGTAGGGATTTTGTGGCCTTCGGGTAACTTCAGCTGTTTTTCCTTCAGCAGCAAATCAAAAATCTGCTCCGTTTTGCTTAAATCAAAGTCAAACCCTTTTGCAGGCCCTGGTTGTTTCACCCATTTGCAGGACACGGGTACTGCCCCCCGAGCCCATTCAGCTACGGCGACCTCCTGATCTTCTGCAGAGTCTTCATCTTCTTCTGTCTCGACCAGGGCGACGCGCTGAACTTGTCCTGTAACACTGGTGGCGCTGCTCATACGATGTCAATTTCGAACCATGTGCGCTGTGAATTGTAGTCCCCTTTGAAAGCGATCCTTGAGCGGCGATGAGAGGCCTGCTATTGCAAGATCGACTGCTTCCTTCTCGATAAACGAACCGAATAACATCGGTTCTTGACACTCCAACGCTGAATGTATTCGTACACGTCTCTCCTCGCCTTGCGCACCCGCATCAGATCGGAAATGCCAGCTTCAGTAGCTTCGAATGATATTGTATGTGGAACCGCTCTTCCATAAGCCACGTTCGAACCGAATCGGTGGCAACGAGGTGTACCACCCAAAGGCCGGACCCGTGAGAGATTGCGCAAAGAACCTCACACGTAGCTGGTCTGATGCTGAGACCATGCCCAACTGTGCCAAATATCGGCTCACGTGCTCAATTGAGCTAGACCCTTTCGATCCACCGATTTTGGAAGTCAGAGCCGATTGTTCTCTTCTTCGGGCAGATACCGAACCGGTCTCTCAAGATTGCACCGATCTGATCCACGGTGAGCCGCAGAGGTTGAGCTTTCATGACTCGTTCCGGTGGCATATTTAGCTAGCCACGCTGTTTCTCAGCATCTGCTCCAGAACTCCCTCTGCTCCAGAACTCCTCCTGTCCGGCAATCCCTCCTGCAACTGCTCTATGCATCCAAGTATTGGTGTGGCACGTATTTGCACACGTATCCATGTGGATCTCCTTGGGCGGCTCAAACAGGAATTGGTAATCGCCAGGATCACCTCCAACCTTGTAGACGACGTACGCCGGTGAACCTTGTTGCTGTGGAGCTGCCAACGTGTATGGCAGTGGTGGCCTAGTGTAGAACGGTATTTCTCCCTGGTGAGTTCCTAGAGCAGGTCCTGACGGAGAATACTGATGCTTCATGATTTCTTGAACCACACGAAGCGCAACACGCTCAAGAGTGTTCACCAGGCTCTCAGAATGCCGATGTAGAGAATGAGCCACAGCATAGTTAATTTCCTGGCGCAGGGCTCTGGTACGGTCCTCCGAAGGGAGAGACAGATCTATCCCCTCAAACACGCCTTCGGGTTGGAATCCTTTGAACCTAATGCCGTGCGAACGGGTCTTCTCGAAAGAGCCGATGAGATCGGCTTCGAAGATGGCCTTGAGCTCATCGTATTTCTTCTTGTGCTCTGCAGGCAGATCTTCATACTTGATCTGTTCGTCCGCCATCTCGGATGCAGGTGTTGACGTGGTTGCTGTAGAAAGTGTCGCACCGGGCGTGCCAGAATGTGTTGCCAAAACCACCGGCGAGCGGGTTAAGCAACACGAAGAGCCAAGGCTGCCAAGACTGCTGGTGGGCCCTGGTCCTCGACGTCGTCCCGCAATGTTCCGGCACACGTCCCCGGCGGTTGCAGCCACCACCGACCTATACCCGGTCGAAGGTGTTGGATTGCTTCGATTAGTCTCCTGGTAGACACGTAAACATTAAATACGAGCCCGATCGGCTCTCAGGTTGCCCTGTGGATCGGCTCAAAGAGCCGATTGCCCCATGATTCATGTTGGATTTACGATGACATGGGGATCCTGCTTGATCAATACAAAGTTAAACCAATCCACGACAGTTTAGGGTTTTCACCGTATGATCGGAACATCCTACGCGTAGTTGAGCCTAATAGATACGAAAGATGATGGAAAACTAACCCTAAAAGAGGCCTAAAAACCAACATTAAGTCAATTCCCGGAACAATCCCTCTTAGGGCTAACAAACCGCACCTCTCGCACTACCGGATCGTTCAACCCGTTTGCAAGGCCTAACCATACGGATATTAAACTAATCCTTGAAGAACAAGGAGCAACTATAACAGATTGGATCTACTAAACAACGAACAAGCAAGGTGCTGCCCCTACACCTAGATAGGTATAAGGGCAGCTAGATATCGAGGGACGGCATAGCTAAGCAAATATGTATAAGAAAAGCATCAATGCAAGCCCCAAAACATCTACGATAAGTAGTGCTACTCGCCATCAACAACGCTTCAGCACGAGCAACACAAGATAACGAATAAACGTGATACTGCCTAGATCGCAAGATGCGATCTAGGCAGCATGATGCTTACCCGGAAGAAACCCTCGAAACAAGGGGTGGCGATGCGCCTGATTTGTGTTTGTTGTGAACGTGATTGTCCTCCTTTCTCAATAACCCTAGGTACATATTTATAGTCCAAGGGACTTTCTAATTCGGGCGTGCACCTAACCGTGCACGGGTTAAACTCTATCTTTTAATTCTAAACTAAGATGCAATCTACTATAAAATACAGATACACGGGCAATCTAGCCCAAACTCTTCGTGCAAGGCCGCTTCAGAGATACTCCACGTGTATAACCTTCAAGCCCATCTCAATTACGGCCCATCTCCTGATTTGGCCAAAATCCGGGTGATAACACACTCGCAATTCATTTATTTTAAAATTCATCCCGCCAAAGTTGTCAGCTTGTCGAGGTATTCATCTAGATTTTGAAATGAGAAACAAAAAAATTAGAATCAAATTTCTTATTACTTAATCATATCTTGTAAAATTTTAAAAAATTATTCTCAGTAGACTTAAAACAAAATTCCAAAAAAGAACACTTAGTTTAAATTCGATACAATTTTTTTTAAAAAATGAACATTTAAATACAAAACATTTCTTTTAAAATGGAGAGTTTGTTAGACATAAAACAAATTTGGGGAAAGAAACATTTGGTCATGAAGTAAAATGGAACGAGTAAATTTCATCAATCATATGGATTGCCGGCTTTTTTTTTTGAGAATCACCGCACTTTATTGATCAAAGCAAATCTTACAAATAGTATGTGCTGCAACATTAAACTCACAGAAAATATGAGTAAATATGAGTAAATAAATTAAAAAGAAGCAACAGGTTCCGTATTCTGCCAGCAACCACTACGACCAACTTTCGTCGTCCTTCGTCGCGCATGGCTTCCGCACAAATGGGCCAAGCCTAACCGTTTCTAAGCACCACTACCTCGCTTCCCTTTTAGGTTTGGGCCCACGCCGACAACCACCTGTTCACCGCCGCTCGCTAGGACCTCGCCCGCTGCTCCTCTACCTGCCCGCCTCTGCTCGAGCTCGGCCAGGACACCGCCGCCTCACCGCCACCCGTCAGACCACGAGGCCTCCAGCGACTTCCTTGCCTGCTCCTACGAAGAGCGCCGGAGAAGGAGGCCGGCCCTCCTCTTCGTGCAGCCGCGGGTCGCGGAGGAGAGGGGCCAGGTCGGGCGGCGTCGCGTCGAGCCCTGCGTTGATCCACGATGCACGCAATGGAGAACAAAGCTAGGGCGGCCACGAATCGAGCGGCTGCGTGGGCGTGGCCCATGCCGCCCTGGCACGCGTTTGGGAACGCGGAGCGTGGCGTGGGACGGGGCGAACGTCGGCCTCGAGCCGGCGGCGGACCGGTACAACGGGTGTGGCGGCAAAGACGAGCACGGTTTGCCGGTGGCGCGCATGGTACGCGGCGTGCACGCGCTGGAGCAGCTAGGTCAGCACCGATCTCAACATCATTCTTTCACCGATGCGGATTCCCCGACCCGTACACGATCAGCAGCACCGCCACGGTGCCCCACGCCCGCCACACAGCCGGCGAGGATACATACCCATGCTGGAGCCCAACAGGCACGGCCCACACATACTCTTCTTTATGTTCGTCCTGTTCGCTTGCCTCGCATCCCGTCGCTGTCGCAGGTGTTCGCTAAAATGGTTTAGCTCTTTCTTCTGAAGCATAGAGCCTTCACTCACCGTGGACTTCTTCAGACACAAGGGCACCATCGTAACATTAAATGTCAGTATGGTCTATCTGTCTACTTATAATCACAATGAAATCAGCCTCGCACTTGGCCCATTTAACATTGCAATATCTTCTTTATCGCTGGATGACGGCAAGCCGCGACATCTCGAGCAATCGAAGATGCTGGCGTGAAGAAGAGCTCGCAGCTCCGGATCAACCTTGCTGCAATGGGCAAGTTGTATGTTTCCTATGAACTCAACGCGGGGGCCACACGAGGCCCAGGGTAGGTCGGCGCGGCCGTGGCTTGGGCCGCGCCGCCCCAGCCTCGGCTGCCTCGTGGCCCCACTTCGTTATCTCTTCGGTCTTCCGGAAGCTTCGTGCAAAAATAGGACCCTGGGCGAAAGTTTCGTCCAATTCCGAGAATATTTCTTTACTAGGATTTCTGAAACCAAAAAGAAGCAGAAAACTGGCTTTCGGCATCTCAAGTACAGGTTAGTCCAGAAAATGCATAAATATGACATATAATGTGCATAAACATGTAGGTATCATCAATAAAGTAGCATGGAACATAAGAAATTATCGATACGTTGGAGACGTATCAGCATCCCCAAGCTTAGTTCTGCTCGTCCCGAGCAGGTAAAACGATAACAAAGATAATTTCTGAAGTGACATGCCATCATAATCTTGATCATACTATTTGTAAACATATGTAATGAATGCAGCGATCAAAACAAAGGTAATGACATGAGTAAACAAGTGAATCATAAAGCAAAGACTTTTCATGAATAGTACTTCAAGACAAGCATCAATAAGTCTTGCATAAGAGTTAACTCATAAAGCAATAAATCAAAGTAAAGGTGTTGAAGCAACACATAGGAAGATTAAGTTTCAGCGGTTGCTTTCAACTTATAACATGTATATCTCATGGATATTGTCAACATAAAGTAATATAACAAGTGCAATATGCAAGTATGTAGGAATCAATGCACAGTTCACACAAGTGTTTGCTTCTTAAGGTGGAAGGAGATAGGTAGACTGACTCAACAATAAAAGTAAAAGAATGGTCATTCAAAGAGGAAAGCATCGATTGTTGTATTTGTGCTAGAGCTTTATTTTGGAAACATGAAACAATCTTGTCAACGGTAGTAATAAAGCATATGAGTTATGTAAATTATATCTTACAAGTTGCAAGCCTCATGCATAGTATACTAATAGTGTCCGCACCTCGTCCTACTTAGCTTGGACTACCGGATCTTTGCATGCCATGTTTCAACCAAGTGTCACAAAGGGGTACCTCCATGCCGCCTGTACAAAGGTCTAAGGAGAATGCTCGCATTTTGGATTTCTCGCTTTTGATTATTCTCAACTTAGACATCCATACCGGACAACATGGACAACAGATAATGGACTCCTCTTAAATGCATAAGCATGTAGCAATGATTATTATTCTCATATGAGATTGAGGATATATGTCCAAAACTGAAACTTCAACCATGGTTCATGGCTTTAGTTAGCGGCCCAATGTTCTTCTCTAACAATTTTGCATGCTCCAACCACTAAAATGATAGATCCTTCAGACAAGACGGACATGCATAGCAACTCACATGATATTCAACAATAGTTGATGGCGTTCCTCAGAAGCATGGTTATCGCACAACAAGCAACTTAATAAAAGATAAAGTGCATAAGTACATATTCAATACTACGATAGTTTTTAAGGCTATTTTGTCCCATGAGCTATATATTGCAAAGGTGAATGATGGAATTTTAAAGGTAGCACTCAAGCAATTTACTTTGGAATGGCGGAGAAATACCATGTAGTAGGTAGGTATGGTGGACACAAATGGCATAGTAGTTGCTCAAGGATTTTGGATGCATGAGAAGTATTCCCTCTCGATACAAGGTTTAGGCTAGCAAGGTTATTTGAAGCAAACTCAAGGATGAACAGGTGCAGCAAAACTCACATAAAAGACATATTGTAAACATTATAAGACTCTACACCGTCTTCCTTGTTGTTCAAAACTCAATACTAGATATTATCTAGACCTTAGAAAGACCAAATATGCAAATCAAATTTTAGCAAGCTCTATGTATTTCTTCATTAATAGGTGCAAAGCATATGATGCAAGAGCTTAAACATGAGCACAACAATTGCCAAGTATCACATTATCCAAGACATTTTAGAATTACTACATGTAGCATTTTCCAATTCCAACCATATAACAATTTAACGAAGAAGAGACTTCGCCTTGAACATTATGAGTAAAGCCTAAGGACACATGTGTCCATATGCAACAGCGGAGCGTGTCTCTCCCACAAAGTGAATGCTAGGATCCATTTTATTCAAACAAAAACAAAACAAAAACAAACCGACGCTCCAAGTAAAGAACACAAGATGTGATTGAATAAAAATATAGTTTCAGGGGAGGAACCTGATGATGTTGTCGATGAAGAAGGGGATGCCTTGGGCATCCCCAAGCTTAGACGCTTGAGTCTTCTTAGAATATGCAGGGGTGAACCACGGGGCATCCCCAAGCTTAGAGCTTTCACTCCTCTTGATCATAGTATATCATTCTCCTCTCTTGACCCTTGAAAACTTCCTTCACACCAAACTTCAAGCAAACTCATTAGAGGGTTAGTGCACAATTAATAATTCACATGTTCAGAGGTGGCATAATCATTCTTTACACTTCTGGACATTGCATAATGCTACTGGACATTAATGGATCAAAGAAATAAATCCAACATAGCAAAAGAGGCAATGCGAAATAAAAGGCAGAATCTGTCAAAAACAGAACAGTCCGTAAAGACGAATTTAAAGCTGGCACCAGACTTGCTCAAATGGAAAAACTCAAAACTAATGAAAGTTGCGTACATATCTGAGGATCACGCTCGTAAATTGGCAGATTTTTCGAATTTTCTACAGAGAACTGTGCCCAGATTCGTGACAGACAGCAATGCTGTTTCTGCGCAGCGATCCCAAATATAACATCAACTTTGACATAGAAACTTTACTTGGCACAAAAACATGATAAGGATAGGTTGCTACAGTAGTAAACAACTTCCAAGACTCAACAAAACAAAAATTGCTGTAGGTAAAAACATGGGTTGTCTCCCATAAGCGCTTTTCTTTAACGCCTTCAGCTAGGCGCAGAAAGTGCAAATCAGTAACATCAAGTAGAAGCATCAACATCATAGCTTGTTCTAATAATAGAATCAAAAGGCAACTTCATTCTCTTTCTAGGGAAGTGTTCCATACCTTTCTTGAGAGGAAATTGATATTTAATATTACCTTCCTCATATCAATAACAGCACCAACAGTTCGAAGAAAAGGTCTTCCCAATACAATTGGACAAGATGCATTACATTCGATATCCAAGACAACAAAATCAACGGGGACAAGGTTATTGTTAACCGTAATATGCACATTATCGATCCTCCCCAAAGGTTTCTTTTTAGATTATCAGCAAGATTAACATCCAAATAACAATTCTTCAATGGTGGCAAGTCAAGCATATCATAAATCTTTTTAGGCATAACAGAAATACTTGCACCAAGATCACATAAAGCATTACATTCAAAGTCATTGAATTTCATTTTAATGATGGGCTCCCAACCATCTTCTAACTTTCTAGGAATAGAAGTTTCAAGTTTTAGTTTCTCTTCTCTAGCTTTTATGAGAGCATTTGTAATATGTTTTGTAAAGGCTAAATTTATAGCACTAGCATTAGGACTTTTAGCAAGTTTTTGTAAGAACTTTATAACTTCAGAGATGTGGCAATCATCAAAATCTAAATCATTATGAGCTACAGCAATGGGATCATTGTTCCCAAGGTTGGAAAAAATTTCAGCAGTTTTATCACAAGCAGTTTCAGCAGTTTTAGCAATTTCAGGCAGTTTTGTTCGCTTTGCACTAGGAGTAGAAACATTGCCAACACCAATTATATTACCATTGATAGTAGGAGGTGCAGCAACATGTGGAGAATTAGCATTACTAGTGGTGGTAATAGTCCAAACTTTAGCTACATTATTCTCTTTAGCTAGTTTTTCATTTTCTTCTCTATCCCACCTAGCACGCAGTTCAGCCATTAATCTTATATTCTCATTAATTCTAACTTGGATGGCATTTGCTGTAGTAGTAATCTTATTATCAATATCATTATTAGGCATAACTTTCAATTTTAAAGAGATTAACATCGGAGGCAAGTCTATCAACTCTAGAAGCAATAGTATCAATTTTATCAAGCTTTTCCTCAACAGATTTGTTAAAAGCAGTTTGTGTACTAATAAATTCTTTAAGCATAGCTTCAAGACCAGAGGGTACACTCCTATTATTATTGTAAGAATTCCCATAAGAATTACCATAACCATTACCATTAGCAGAAGGATATGGCCTATAGTTATTACCAGAGTTGTTCCTATAAGCATTGTTGTTGAAATTATTATTTTTAATGAAATTCACATCAAAATTTTCTTCTTGAGCAACCAATGAAGCTAAAGGAACATTATTAGGATCAACATTAGATCTACCATTCACAAGCATAGACATAATCACATCAATCTTATCACTCAAGGAAGAGGTTTCTTCAACAGAATTTACCTTCTTACCTTGTGGAGCTCTTTCCGTGTGCCATTCAGAGTAATTTATCATCATATCATCAAGAAGTTTTGTAGCCGCCCCCAATGTGATGGACATAAAGGTACCTCCAGCAGCTGAATCCAATAAATTCCGCGAAGAAAAATTTAGTCCTGCATAGAAGGTTTGGATGATCATCCAAGTAGTCAGTCCATGGGTTGGGCAATTCTTTACCAAAGTTTTCATTCTCTCCCATGCTTGAGCAACATGTTCAATATCTAATTGCTTAAAATTCATTATGCTACTTCTCAAAGATATAATTTTAGCGGGAGGATAATATCTACCAATAAAAGCATCCTTGCATTTAGTCCATGAATCAATACTATTCTTAGGCAAAGATAGCAACCAATCTTTAGCTCTTCCTCTTAATGAGAAAGGAAACACTTTCAATTTAATAATATCACCATCTACATCTTTATACTTTTGCATTTCACAAAGTTCAACAAAATTATTGAGATGGGCAGCAGCATCATCAGAACTAACACCAGAAAATTGATCTCTCATGACAAGATTTAGTAAAGCAGGTTTAATTTCAAAGAATTCTGCTGTAGTAGAAGGTGGAGCAATAGGTGTGCATAGGAAATCATTATTATTTGCATTTGTGAAGTCACACAATTTAGTATTTTCAGGGGTATTCATTTTAGCAACAGTAAATAAAACAAACTAGATAAAATAAATGCAAGTAACTAATTTTTGTGTGTTTTCGATATAGAGAGCAAGACAGTAAATAAAGTAAAACTAGCAACTAATTTTTTTGTGTTTTGTTTAGGTGCAGCAAACAAAGTAGTAAATAAAATAAAGCAAGACAAAAACAAAGTAAAGAGATTGAGAAGTGGAGACTCCCCTTGCAGCGTGTCTTGATCTCCCCGGCGACGGCGCCAGAAAAAGAGCTTGATGGCGTGTAACTCACACGTTCGTTGGGAACCCCAAGAGGACGGTATGATGCGCACAGTAGCAAGTTTTCCCTCAGAAAGAAACCAAGGTTTAATCGAACCAGTAGGAGCCAAGAAGCACGTTGAAGGTTGATGGTCGCAAATGTGATGCGGCGCAACACCAGGGATTCCGGCGCCAACGTGAAACCTGCACAACCCAAGTACTTTGTCCCAACGAAGCAGTGAGGTTGTCAATCTCACTGGCTTGCTGTAACAAAGGATTAAACATATCGAGTGGAAGATGTTTGCAAAGAAAATAGTAAAACACAATTGCAGTAAATTGTATGCTATGTAAAGAATAGGACCGGGGTCCACAGTTCACTAGAGGTGTCTCTCCCATAAGATAAAAGCATGTTGGGTGAACAAATTACAGTCGGGCAATTGACAAATAGAGAAATGCATAACAATGCATATACATGATATGATAAATATAGTGAGATTTAATCCGGGCATTACGACAAAGTACATAGACCGCCATCCAACTGCATCTATGCCTAAAAAGTCCACCTTCAAGTTATCATCCGAACCCCATTCAGTATTAAGTTGCTAAGCAACAGACAATTGCATTAAGTATGGTGCGTAATGTAATCAACAACTACATCCTTAGACATAGCATCAATGTTTTTCCCTAGTGGCAAAAGCACATCCACAACCTTAGAACTTTCCGTCACTGTCCCAGATTTAATGGAGGCATGAACCCACTATCGAGCATAAATACTCCCTCTTGGAGTTAAGAGCAAAAACTTGGCCAGAGCCTCTACTAATAACGGAGAGCATGCAAGATCATAAACAACACATAAACAATAGATTGATAATCACCATAATCATAGTACTCTCTATCCATCGGATCCCACAAACACAACATATAGAATTACAGATAGATGATCTTGATCATGTTAGGCAGCTCACAAGATCCAACAATGAAGCACAACAAGGAGAAGACGACCATCTAGCTACTGCTATGGACCCCATGGTCCAGGGGTGAACTACTCACTCATCACTCGGAGGCGACCATGGCGGTGTAGAGTCCTCCGGGGATGAATCCCCTCTCCGGCAGGGTGCCGGAGGCGATCTCCTGAATCCCCCGAGATGGGATTCGGCGGCGGCGTCTCAGTAAGGTTTTCCGTATCGTGGCTCTCGGCACTGGGGGTTTCGCGACGGAGGCTTTAAGTAGGCGGAGGGTCAACACGGGGGGCCACACGGGGGCCCAGGGGCAGGTCGGCGCGGCGGGCTTGGGCCGCGCCGCCCTAGCCTCTGGTTGCCCGTGGCCCCACTTCGTTATCTCTTCGGTCTTCTGAAGCTTCGTGCAAAAATAGGACCCTGGGCGTTGATTTCGTCCAATTCCGAGAATATTTCGTTACTAGGATTTCTGAAACCAAAACAGCAGAAAACAGCAACTGGCTCTTCGGCATCTCGTTAATAGGTTAGTTCCAGAAAATGCATAAATATGACATATAATGTGCATAAAACATGTAGGTATCATCAATAAAGTAGCATGGAACATAAGAAATTATCGATACGTTGAAGACGTATCAGTCCGCATCATTGTTGGCGATACCATCAGGGTGCGGTGTTGGAGGCCGCGGAGACGGTGAATGGATGCTATGCTGCTTCAGGTTTGTGCTCTTTTCATACTTGGTAAGATGGCAACCATATAAAACCAAGAAGAAATTTTATGGTGCAATTTTGTGTATCCTTCATTCTCAAAGTGTATCGAAGTATGACTTACTATTGTTTCTCGACAATCTCTTGAGATAACTCCTAATTGTTATTCATGCTGGTGTCATCCCCGTGTCGAAAAGCATCCAATAAAGAGAGGCGTTGTGGAGAGGAGCGAAAAAGAACGACAGGGATAAGAAACAGCGGGTAATTGTTATTTCATTTATTTTCTTGACTATTCCCCTGCGCATGTTTGGTCTTAATTTTGATTTATATTATTTTTGACACTTACCAACTTTTACTGTAGTTTATATCCTTCCAGACCATAGAGTGATTGTTGTAACCATCTCGTACTCTCGTAGCTCATTCTCGTGGACAATAACTTTTTCTTTAGTTTACAGTAACGGTAGTTTGATTATTTCCATATGAAATAACTCGAAGGTTAGGAGGCATATTTAAGTATGATCATCATCGAACAAACCACAAGTCAGGAGACAAGATGGAGGATCGGAGAATGATAAAACAGAAGTTTTGATGGCACTCCAAGTGTGTCGGACAACCCCTCGTCAAGAGCTCCATTCCCACCCCGCCATGGAGGCCGGATCGGATTTGCCCGATGAGTCCACTAGGTACACCCAATTTGATAGTCCGTTCGTACGTAGTGCCCGCTTCATGCTGCCTAATACCTACTCGCTGATATTGAACATATTTCGTTTTTGTGATTAATTGTCTCATGTAGATGCTCAGCAAAAATGCGGGCAACATGTTCGTGGATGCCTATTCTAAGTGGAACCCGAAGGACAAACCTATTACGTGTTATCAGCCTTCCTGATGACCACACTATCTAGAATCTTTTAGGCTACAAGCACTATTTTGCACTCA
Organism: Lolium multiflorum; assembly: GCA_030979885.1. Taxonomy (NCBI): domain Eukaryota; kingdom Viridiplantae; phylum Streptophyta; class Magnoliopsida; order Poales; family Poaceae; genus Lolium; species Lolium multiflorum. The sequence goes on along the minus strand of JAUUTY010000832.1, from coordinate 117,258 downwards.
GCACCGTCTACACTATTAAGTACTCTGCAATATTCTTTGCAACCTGTCTACATCGTTGCAACCTTATAAAAATGTTCTAATATATCTGAAATATGAAAGTTTGAACCGCCAGAGCATTATATATGCTACTACCGAATCTGTTGATGGTCTTTTGTTTGGTCAAGCCACTACTATTCCTTCGCGTCATATCATTGTTATCATTTTGAGCAGATCCTTGCTGGGAGGTGGGTCAGATTTCTCACCCTTGCAGATTTTTTCACGTACTTATGCAAAGAGAGGCCACCCCCGATTATATTTAGTGGGGTAGTATTGATAGCTAGACACTAATGGGCGTGTATAATATATTTCCTGTCTACTTTGCAATGCCTTTTCCAGTGTTACTTCTGAAATTTTATGTGGGTTGTTGCTGTACCGAAAATTGTAAAAATGTTTGGCAATTCCAGTGTTACTTCTAAAATTGTTTACCTTTTGGAAGCCTTAAATTACATAAGTTTCTTCTGTACTTTTCTCAAGGTTCATCGGAGATGGACTTCTTCAGGATGCTAACACGTACAAAATTTAGGAAGTCATCAACAAAGGGAAGTTATAGTGCCACTGTTGCAATCAAGAAAAGGCACAATATATGTGAGACTTATTTGATGCTGCATGGATCCTCGGTGAGATTATATTACTATGGCTGTTTAGACATCCTGATATAATTTGGATCATCTATATATAATGCTACCTCCATAACTCCATAAAGGAGGTACTTTGTTATATTGTGATCCAAATTCCAAGAAGAGGCTAACTTCTGACGAGCGGAGCGAGGCCCGTCGCCGGTAGGCTTGGGCCGACGAGCGAGTCTGGTTAGCCCTCACCGAGGCCCAGCAGGTGCACCTGGGGGTGCGGGGGCGAAGCCTCCCGCGGTACGGATCGTTGCCACCGTCTATATATTTTCCCTGTAAGCCGCCGCTAGGGTTTTGTCGCATCATTGTACACCCACGGCGTTTGTAAACACCACCGAAATAGTGAAGTTTTGCTGGCTGGCGCCCGTGGTTTTTCCCTTGTGTGTTGCAAGGGTTTTCCACGTTAAAATCTCGTGTCCCCTGCAGTGTTTTACTTTTCGTTCTTCGTTTATTGTACATCTCTATTATAACATACTTGAAAGGATATTTATGTTTTCTTTGAGCCGATGGATACAGACCCCACCAATGCAACGTCAATCTGACATTACCACAGAGGACCATCAATTCTTTCTCTACCAGATCCTCCGCGCTCTGGAATATGTTTATAATGGAATGCTACTTTTCTTTTTTCCAATTGAAATCTGATTTAGTGTATGATTTTCCATTATTGTGTTATAATCTTTCTTAAGTACCCGGAGTTAGTTATTTGTTAATACTCTAACCACTATTGATGCCTTGTTGCGTTCCATTGGGTGCGTACATAATGTAGAGTACTCTGTTCACACATAAGTTTCGTAGTAGTATCGTGCTAACCGATAACCAAGGCCACCATATTTATTGAAAATTGTCCTTTGTCCTCCATGAATAATGTATTCAGCAATAATTTTTGCTGGCTACGAGTTCCATCAGACATGAAGCACAGTTGGTTCTCCGTGCAAGAACTTTTGTAGTTTGTATTTTCCTTTTTACCAAGAGTCTATGATGCCATGTTCTGCAATTTGTTTTTTCCGACCAATAAATAGCACATATTTGCACGGTTAAAATATTTTCTTCGGTGATCTCAAGGCACTACAAATTGTTTTATTCACTACAAGTTTGATGATCTGGGGTGATAATAGAATAATAATTACGGAGACTTCCCTTTAACTTTGTTGCTAATACTTCAGTTGCAATGTTTAGGACGACTACAGTTCATATTGTTTCTAAAAACTATTGGGGAAAGTACTGGTAGTTCATATTGTTTGGGGACCAAAGTTCACCATTCAATTGTTGCCGTTCCATTTTTATTAGAAATTGGCATGTGAGTTTTGAAGTTAGGGATTTCTATTTTCGTGACCTCGGCTCCTTAGTTGTGCTCAGTTTTCCCCAGCTCCTTAGTTTTTCCTCAGTTTTACCCAAACGTTTGTCTGAAGTATGAGCTCGGACGGAAGGAATCCGTTAAGTTGACCGTTCCGTGCTGACGAGTGGGGTCGTGTCGTTTGTGGGGTCGCGTCGTGTGGGACCGCGTCGTGTGGGGCTGGTAGGAAGGGACCGCGTGGGACAGGACGAGGCCGTGTTTGTGGGGCCGTAGCGTGTGGGGCCGTAGCGTGTGGAGCCGTGTGGGTCCGGGACGGGGGCACAAGTGGTTTCTGTCTCTTTCGCCCAGATTAGCAGTTTTCAATGTACCTTTTTCCTCTCTATCGCTCGATCTCATTCATATTTGATAGCCCAAATTGGTAGCAAATCTAGAGAAGCTTCTCCTTCTGTTTTTTAACGCCATTCATTTCTTTATGCCTTCGTTTTTACCCAATCAGGTAGGAAATCTAGGGCACAAATCCAGAGAGAAAATATAGGATAAGCTGCATACAGCAACCAACATAGCATAGATATATTCAGGACAGATCCAAATGTAGTACCGATAGATCCAACATAAGCTACATTTTACATGAATTTAAGCTGCTCTACAGATAGAGCAGTCACATACAGAGAGTGCAGTAGGCACGTTCAACGCCTCCAGGTAGCGCGTGTGACTCGCTTGGAGGTTGCGCAGGTGAATCCCAAGTGCTTTGTGTTTGGCCATGTACGCATGCACGTTCACGGTCCTTCCAACTCTAGCGCCATATCTGCCAATGGATTCAACATGGTTCAGCAGGGTGTTGAAGTTGGTGTCGAAGAGCCTCCTGTTGCAGAAGGGGCACTTGTAAATGCCTCGAGCAAAGGGGCCATCGTATTGGCCGGACTGCAGCCTCCTGAGGACGTGACGAGTCTTGGTGTGGAAGGACTCGTCGTCGCTGTCGACGTCGCTGCTCTCCACCTGTCACGTAGCACCAAAGATCGTGCAAAAAACACGGAGTCAATTGCAACGATGATTGAACAGAGAGTGAACAAAAAATCATGCATGATAATATGGGCTCGAAAAAAAGAGGTAGCCTCAGTTACATTGGACACACTTATATCCAGGATTTGAGTAAGTAAACCAAAGATCATGCACAACAAATTTGTACACACCAATTGTTTACTGACCAAACCCTGAATCAATTTAGGGATGCCCAAATATTCATCATCATCGGCACAAATCTTAAACAAAAGCAAATCACAAACACTAATAACGCAAGATCTAACACAAAAGGATCGAACTAGGAACAGACGAACAGTAATAACGCAAGATCTAACACAAAAGGATTGAACTAGGAAGAGACGAACAGTAATAACGCAAGATCTAACACAAAAGGATTGAACTAGGAACAGACGAACAGTAATAACGCAAGATCTAACAAAAAAGGATTGAACTAGGAAGAGACGAACAGTAATAACGCAAGATCTAACACAAAAGGATTGAACTAGGAACAGACGAACCGTAATAACGCTAGATCTAACACAAAATGATTGAAATGAGATAAGAACAAGGGAACAAAGGGTTACCTCCGGCGCGTAGTCGACGATGGTGGTGTCGTAGGGGTTCTCCGGCGCGTCGTACTGCACTGGTTCGTACGGGTCCCAATCGACGGGGGACTGGACGGGGGCGGCGGCCGATGCGCCGGCTGCTACGTTGGAAGCAGCGACAGGGGCCTGGACGGGGGCGGCGGCCGATGCGCCGGCTGCTACGTTGGAAGCAGCGACAGGGGCCTGGACGGGGGCGGCGGCCGATGCGCCGGCTGCTACGTTGGAAGCAGCGACAGGGGCCTGGACGGGGGCGGCGGCCGATGCGCCGACAATGGGCATCTCATTCTTCTCCATCGCCGGCGGTTTTCTTCGGGGTTTTTTCTTCGGTTGTGGAGAAGATGATGGGACAGGAGAGGCGGTTGCAGTGAGCCAGTGAGAACGTGCGTCGAGGGAGAGAAAGAGGGGCTCTATAAAGACGAAGGTGGCGTGTACCGCAACACGCGTCCGCTATGCACGGCTGCAGCGTGCACCGCTACACGAGTCTAACCCTGGGACGTTTGGTGTACTCAGTTATAACCTCGGGCCTTATACAGAAATTTTATCTGTACTCAGTTTTCCCCTCGAGGACTTAGACCGGCAAGTGCAATATACTCAGTTTTACCCTCAAGTAGCTGGTCAACAGAGAGTCAACAAATGAGATTAACATAGCTAATTGAGTCATTTCATGCGCAAAAAAATCCAAAAAAATAAAAACATAGTGGCAACTACTCATGGAGTCTTCCTACGCAACCTGCCACCTAGAAAACCTTAACAAACATATATAAATCAAGTTTTACCACAAATTGCCACTTCTCAGAATCACTAGTGTAGCTATGAAGATGCATGGTTTTCCACCCAAACCCCTTTGCAAAACATCTTTCCCAAAACATAGTTTGTCTAAATGATGCCATAATTGTCACACTCATGTATATTTGAATTGCAAATAATTTGATGTAGCCCAATATGAATTATATTGTACAAAACACACATTTTTCATTTTGTAATTCTTTTGTTTGAATCCCTTAGTCTATTTACTATTTATGTGCCCTTGGATTCTTAGTACTACTCAGTTTTGCCCTCAAGTACTGTCACAAATGCTCTGAGAAGCCCAAACTTATCCTGATTGGTTGAGCCGTTGTCACACGGATCGACTCCACGAACCGTTGATCCACTGATCTAACGGGCAGTATGTCAACACCCGGATTTTTAAGTCCGGATGCCTATTATATCATTCATCGCAATCCCAGGAATATTGTTGTTGCGAGATATAATAGCTAAGTATCACAGTCATCATTTATTACAACTCATAAAGTCTTACAACTTGAATCACATGATCCATATTACACAAATAGTTGATCTATTGATCAACGAACAAACACAAGTTCAATGCGGAAGCGTAAAGATAAAGGGACTCTGTAGTCCACAGGCCAACGCTTGACGTCAGAAAGCTCCTAGTTATCATAGGCGTCCTGCTGGTCATCCTCGCGGTAGTTCTGTTCATCATCGTACTCTGGCCATTTGAATAGCCAGGGACAAAGCCGTAAGTACTTCAAGTACTTGCAAACTAATACCAATGTAAAAATGCTAGCTCTTGGAGTTAAACTCTATTTTGATTTGCATAAGTCATATTTTAGTTCATAAGTAGTAGATCATGTACTAAATACTCAAAGGGGAACATTAGTGTCATTCCCACCCAAGGGTTGTCATTCTAATAAGTCACCAAGTCACCATTCAGATTCACTAAAGTTTTCAAAAAAACTGACACAGGAGATTGTATGGCCCTTCCAATTGTCCGTAACCGTGGACACGGCTATTCGAATAGATTGACACTCTGCAGAGGTTGCACACTTGTGCCACAACATTTGATTTCATCCGTCGGAATAACTCCGAGTCACCGTAACACAGTACGCGGATCATCAACCCTAACCTTTCACTTACACCCCTAGTATCTCTCCCCATGAGCTTGGCCTCCCAGTGAAAACCAACTGTTAACCTGGGAACTGCACAGGGCTTGGCCGTACAATTTCACCTCAATTCACATCTTTCTCAACAACGGAGGCAGCCTCAGCATAACCCCTATGATGTGTGTTCAGAGGGAACCCATACTAAGATGTATAAACTTCCAGTTAAGCCCTACCCATAATCAGGTATTGTGGGGGTACTTGAAATTGGAAAGGTATCGCATTCAAACCAATATCAGGGTTTTATCAAAAATCACTATCTTCTCTTGGTCATATTCAACTTCAAAACCTTCAATGGAATGCTTCACCATTCCAAGGTTTCAATTTCATCAAGTCATATGTTCCCATCTAGAGTAGTCAAAGTTTTAGTACTTTAGCACTAGCACTAATCATGAGGGGTGCTACATTGCTTTGCTCTCTAGAAGGCTAACTTTACTAATCTACTAATCTGGTTCTCTAGACCAATTTGAATTCATCTTTTGAAAACACAACAAGTAAAACTTGTATGGTGTAAATATAAACTAGGCTTGTATGAAGAAAGGTAAGAATCATGGTGCCTTGCTCAAGGTGAGCTTTGCACTTTGCAAGAGTATTATCTTGCCTTGGTAGTTCTCAAGGTTCTCTTCTTCCTCTTCTTGGTAGAATTCTCCTTCCTCTTGGTAATTTCCGGTGCTAGCGTCTAAATTTAAATACAAGGTATAATCACTAAACAAACTCAAAGTCTATGCTAAGCACATCATTATCTCACACAAACTATGCTAAGCACACTCATAAAATAGTTAGGTGCATTGGTTTTCTTTATTGAAGAAAGTAAATTCCTCTCATTACATATGTAATTAATAATCTCCATTTAGTTCTTGAGAAAATAATTTCCTCTCATTGAAATCTTCTTAAGATTTAACTTCTCAAATAATCATATATGAATTCATATTGACCTAAGTCAAACATTCATTATCATTATTTGAGAAAATGATTTAAATGAGATAAATCACCTCATACTATTTTATAATTCTTCAAATGGTTTAAATCTCCAAATATTCATATAGGAGTGTTTGGACCAGGGGTGCAAACATCTCATGAACTCATTTGGGACAAGATTTAAATGAAGGGAAATCCTCCATATGATTTACATAATAATTTTGGGACAATATCACTTACTAAACTAGCCATATTGTCCATTAATTAATCTAGGGCATGATCATGCAAAGTGACCACACCATTTTATTGCATAATCAATTAGTGTAAGTCAATTGTGAGCTATAAGAGTTGGAATTATTCAAATATCTATTTTGGTTGATTTTTAATAATTATTCTAATGCAGAAAAGTCCCTGCCTTGTTTATTTTTCCATTTTAATTCTATAATAGATCTAAGGTTCAAACCAGTGGCATTGTATAGATAATTTCCTAAGCTTTCTAAGTATATAAAATTTGTTAAATTTGGCCAAGCCAAACAGATTCTATGAATTTTCAAAGTTGGGTCCAGTATTGAATTCAAACTAAATTTATTAAACGAAATTTGAATTAAATAGGCCGGCGGGAAAACTAACTGGGCCCAAAGGTTTAGAACGGCCCAAGGCCAGCCCACCACGGCCTGTGCCGCGCGGGCCGCCTGACAGGGGTCCACCGTCAGCGTTCAAACGCCGAGCGGTACCACCTGGGGCGTTGGATTAGGATGAGATCGAACGGCGCAGAGCCGTCGTCGTCTCCGGCGAGAAGAACTCACCGGCGCGGCGGCAGTAGGGGGTCGGAGAGCGCGTCGGAGCTCCGGCGAGCGGCGGCGGTGTTCCGTTCGAGGTTGTCGAGGACGAGGAAGCAGCCTGTAGCAGTGGCGTCGTCAGGGGCGGCTCCAATCGACGGCGGCGACCTCCGGGTACTGGCGGCTCCGATCCTCCAATTGGGCTTGCTCCGGCGTCAATCGGGGTGGCTACTGGTGCTGGGCGAAGCGGTGGTGAGTGGTGGTCATGGTGGTGTGCTCAGCTAGTCGAGGGGAGGCCTCCTTTTATAGGCGCGTGAGGTGCCGTGGGTGCTGCGGCGAGGTCGACGGCGCGGCCGCGCTCCGGGGGTCTAGGGGGCTAGGCGACGACGGGGTCGTGTTCACGACGTCACCGCGGTCCTCGGAGCGTCAACGGCGCGGTCAATGGCGACAACGGTGGTCGGGCGCTTGCTCGTACTGGCGCGGCCGTGGCGGGCGCGCCGTCCTCTCCGGCGACGGTAGGGGCTAGGGGGTGGCGCGAGCCGGCGTGAGGGAGCTAGGGTGACGCGAGCAGTCCCGGCCAACGGGCGTCCGGCGTCGGGCGCGACGGCGCGTGCGGCACTGCGGGCGTCAGCAAACTCCGCGTGGGCGCGTGGCGTGGTGGGCGCGCGTCCGTCCGGGCGCAGTGTCGTGCGCCTTGCCCTCGCGCGGGCGTGGGCGCGCGCGGCCGGGGCTTGTCGGCGTCCTCGCGATCGATGGTCGGTACGGGCGATCTTCTGGGATCCTTGGCAACGCGTTGGACACGGTGGTGAGGCCGATCGTGGAGAGAAGAGAGGGAGGTGCGTCGGGTGCGACGTGGCCGGCATGGCCATGTCCACGCCATGTCTGGCCCTCCCTTGGTGTTTCTTTGGCATGGGCTCGGTGTAGGATTGTTCTCCCTCAAGGTAGGGCTGGTGGTGGTCAAGATTTGGTCTGTTTTGATCAATTTCAAAAATGTGATGATCTTGTTTTTAATAAAAGTCTCTACTTTGCTTGATCCTAGCTCTTGATCCAAGATGAATTTGGGGTGATGCCCTTTACAAAAGTTGTTCATCTTGTTGTGTACTTGGATGACATGCAAAGAATTGAATTTGTTTAGTTTAGAAATTTTGAAATAGAGAGGCTCAAAGTGGTGACCAGAGTATAAAAGTCAAAAATGACCATTATCTTATGTGAGCATATTTTAATTCTTGGCTTTGATTTAATTGGGGTTTCTTTGATTCTCAAAGTTGTAATAACTATTTAATAACATATTACCACTAATGGTGAAGATCAATTGGGTCTAGGGTCAAAGTTTGTAAAAATATCATATGTCATATGTTAGGGTTTTTAGGGTTTTCTTCTTATTTGATTTCTTTCTTTATTTGTTTGGTGATCATCATTGGATCACTCTAGGGTTGTGGAGTTCATCACATACACAAAATAACACTCATCATGGCATACCACTCAAAATGCACAAGTCCTCTTCGGTATGATTGCTCCACTATATCTTCAGAAACTTGATGCTTCGGGTGCGGGTGGTTCTGTATGCCTCTTCCAAGATGCGAATCGGCACTTCGCGGTAGGTAAGGTCGTGATTGATATCCACCGAACGGTGGTCGATGTTCTTGAATACCTCGGTCTTCTCTGGCACTTCTAAGCACTTCCGGAGGAGTGAGATGTGGAACACGTTGTGCACAGCCGCCATTTCTTCCGGTAGTTCTAGTTGATAGGAGACTTCTCCTCGGCGGCTGAGAACTTTGAAGGGTCCGACATACCGGGGTGCAAGCTCCCTTTAAGTTGGAAACGCATTCCTTTCAAGGGTGACACCTTGAGATAGACAAAATCTCCGATCTCAAAGGTCATCTCTCGGCCTCTTGTCGGCGTAGCTCTTCTGTCGGGACTGAGCGGTCTTGAGGTACTCTCGGATCTTGTGCACCTTCTCTTCTTCTCGAGCACATCCGGTCCAAAGACTTGGCTTTCTCCACTTCGGACCAATTCAGGGGGTGCAGCATTTCCTTCCGTACAGGGCTTCAAAGGGTGCCATCTGAATGCTTGGTAGCTGTTGTTGTAAGAGAATTCCGCGTATGGCAGACAGTCCTCCCACTTGTTCCATATTCCAGTACGCATGCCCTCAACATGTCCTCCAATATCTGGTTGACTCTCGGTCTATCCATCAGCCTGGGTGATAGGCGGTGCTGAAATTCAGACGGTTCCTAGTCCTTCATGCACCTTCTGCCAGAATCTTGGAGGTGAATTGTGAACCTCTATCCGACACTATTGACTTTGGGGTTCCGTGCAATGCGACTATTCTAGAGATGTACAGCTCCGCTAACTTTGGGCCTTGGTAGGTGGTCTTGACAGCGATGAAGTGGGCGACCTTGGTCAATCTATCAACAACTACCCAGATGGAATCATTCCCTTGCTGGATTTGGGCAACCCGGTGATAAAGTCCATCCCTACAGAATCCCACTTCCATTCTGGAATTTGTAGTGGCTGCAGCAGTCCTGCGGGTCGCTGATGTTCGGCTTTGACTCGTTGACAGATATCGCACTTGGCGATGTAGCTTCCAATCTCCCTCTTCATTCCATGCCACCAGAACTGTTCCTTCAAATCCTGATACATCTTAGTACCTCCGGGGTGGATAGAGTATAAGGTGTCATGGGCTTCCTTCAGAATAACTTGCTTCAACTCTGAGTCTGACGGTACACACAGGTCCGTTGTACCAAAGGACTCCTTCTTCATCAATGGTGAATCCCGGTGCTTTCCCCGCAGCTATCTGCTTCTTGATTCCGTCAATGCTGGCATTGCCCTTCTGGGCTTCCTTGATCTGACCAACCAGGGTGGGTTGTAGCTCTATACTAGCCAGAAATCCTTTACTGACTAACTCCATTCTAAACTGCTCAAACTCCTGGTATAAGCTGGGTTGTTCTTCGGCTATCATTGAGTTTAGCTGACATGGCAGTCTACTCAAAGCATCCGCTACCACATTGGCCTTACCGGGGTGGTAGTGGATCTCCATATCATAGTCCTTGATCAACTCCAACCATCTCCGTTGCCTCATATTCAGCTCCTTCTGGGTGAAGATATACTTCAGGCTCTTGTGATCAGAATAGATCTCGCAGCGATTACCCATGAGATAATGGCGCCACACCTTCAGTGCTAAGACTACAGCTGCGAGTTCGAGGTCATGGGTTGGATAGTTCTGCTCATGCTGCTTCAGTTGCCGGGACAGATAAGATATCACCTTCCCTTCCTGCATCAGCACACATCCAAGACCAATCTTGGATGCATCGCAGTAAACGTCAAAGGGTTTGGTGTTGTCCGGCATGATCAGGATTGGGGCTGTGGTCAGTCTAAGCTTGAGTTGCTGGAAACTCTCTTCACATTTGTCCGTCCATTCGAACTTCTTGTCCTTCTTCAACAACTGGGTCATTGGTCGAGCGATGCTCGAAAAGCCTTCTACAAATCTGCGGTAATATCCGGCTAATCCAAGAAAAGCGCGGACCTCGGTCTGGGTGGTTGGGGCTTTCCATTCTGCAACAGTCTTGATTTTGGCGGGGTCACCGCAATTCCTCCCTGGACAGGATGTGTCCAGGAATCCTACTTCCTTCAGCCAAAATTCACATTTGCTGAACTTAGCATATAACTTATGCTCTCTAAGGGTCTCCAGGACAGCTTCTAGGTGTTGCTCATGTTCTTCCTCGGACTTGGAATAGATTAGAATGTCATCGATGAAAACGACAACAAACTTATCCAGAAAGTTCATGAAGATCTTATTCATGAGATTCATGAAATAAGCAGAGGCATTGGTCAATCCAAATGACATGACATTGTACTCGCATAATCCATATCCGTGGTGAAGGCAGTTTTGGGAATGTTTGATGCACGAATCTTCAGCTGGTGATATCCAGTCCTGAGATCAATCTTCGAAAATACTACAACACCGGTCAGCTGGTCAAACAGGTCTTCTATCTTGGGCAAGGGGTATTTGTTCTTGATGGTGACATCGTTGCTTACGGTAGTCCGTACATAAACGACTGGCACCATCCTTCTTATCCACAAACAACACTGGGGATCTCCACGGTGACGCACTCGGTCGAATCAGACCTTTGGCTAACAGTTCATCCAGTTGCTTCTTCAGCTCCACAAGCTCTGGGTTCATACTATAGGCTCTCAAGGCTATGGGGCCGGCCCGGGAATTAACTCGATGATGAACTCGATATCCCGATCCGGGGCATACTGGTAAACCTTCGGGAAACACATCAGGATATCGACAAACGACCCTGATCTGATCCAAAGTTGGCTTGGTTAAACTCTGGTTGCAGTGTAAATTTTCTGGGTAGCAGTTCAGAGACATGTTCTACTATAATACCAGTGCTACTGGTCATGGTGATGGCTTTCTTGCACAATCAATCATTCCATGATGCTTGGCCATCCAATCCATACCTAACACTACCTCCAAACCTTTGGTTCCCAGAATTATCAGATTGGCATAGAATTCTACTTCATGTATTTTGATGGGTACATTTTTACAGAATTTTCTGGCTTTAGTGGTTGATCCGGGGATTTGAACTATCATGACATGTTTCAAGCTGATAGGTTGAATTTTACTTGTTGATGCAAAGTCTTCAGTGACAAAAGAATGCGATGCTCCGGAATCAAACAACACTCTGGCAGGTACTGAGTTGACAGAAACATACCCAAAACGACATCTGGTGCTTCCTGGGCTTCTTCGCCTCCATGTGAAAGAGACGGCCGTTGCGGTTATTGGGGTTGTGGGGGCGAACTTCTTTCCGGTAGAGACGCGGCGTTGCTGCTGAACAGGTGCAGGGGTGTTGCCGGCGAGCTTGGCAAGCCTCTTGGGGCACTCGTTGGAATAGTGTCCCACTACACCACACTCATAACAAGTGATAGTGGACTTGTCCTTGTTGGCGACCAGAATGGCGTTGCTCCCAGTCCTTGGAGCGGTGTTGGTGTTGGCGTTATTGGTGTTGGGGCTCGACACGCGCGTTGAAGTTGTTGGTGTTGTTCTCGTAGTTGTGGTTGCCTGGCCCGGGGTTTCCTCCACTCCGGCTCTGAATCCGGGGCGTGAAGTCTGTATCTGGGGCTTAGTGCTCAAAACCTCCGCTTGAGCCGGGGCGATACTTTGAGTATTGCTGGGCCCACTGGTGCATCATGCGGCGTTTGCGGTTTTCATTGGCTTGGTTCAACTTGCCCTCCATCTGGATGGCGGAGTCAACAAGAGCTTCAAGGTCTGCAAAGGGGATGTTGACTAGGACCGTCTGCATCTCATCATGCAGTCCATTCAGGAATCTCTCTTGCCTCTTCTCAGTAGTGTCAGTCTCATCGGGGGCGTACCTGGACATGGTAAGGAACCTGTCGCGGTATTCTACCACCGCTCATCCTTCCTTGCCCGGGTTCGCGGAATTCATCCCGCATCTTCTTGATGAGACCCGGGGGCACATGGTACTTGCTGAACTTGAGCTTGAAATCTGCCCAAGTCATGACTTGACCTCCGTTCATGGCACGGGTGCTGGTCCACCAGGCTCGGGCTGGTCCGGCAAGGTAGTGGGTTGCAAACAGGACCTTCTCATTGGCTTCGACTCCGGCGACTTCCAAGTTGTTCTCCATAGTCTGAAGCCAGTCGTCGGCGTCGAGGGGTTCTTCGGTCTTGCTAAACACCGGAGGATTGGTGTTCTGGAAGTTCTTGAGTTTGGATCCGGGGTGATCATGATTCCCATGGCCTTGGTGAGCAAGGTTTTGCAGTGCTGCTATGTTGGCTTGACGTTCAGCTCTTTCCGTCTCCCTGTCTTGAAGCAGGGTTTGCAGCAGTTGCATCATGGCATCATTGTTGTTGCGATTGGGAGGGGCCATCTGAATATATAGAAGATTATAAGATAAGAGGGAATGGTCTAAGGTTTATTTTGGGTGAGTTTAAAAACTTGTAAAACTTGAATGCTTTTGATGACAAACACACATTCATTCATTTCACACCACACATTACAAACTAACATTCCACACTTCCATGGTTTTAAGAACCATTTCTCAGACTACGATACAAGGGATAGGAAACACACTCATACCCAGGGTTTTAAGAACCCTTCATGCTACGATACACGGGACGGGATACAACTCACACCTACATACGTGATCAAGTGTGGCTACCCTCATCCTCAATGTCGATGGGAACGACATCATCAGGTCCTGGCTCCAGGAACGCGTAGTCCTCCTCCTCAGTGAACTCGTCCTCCTCGAAGTCGTTGTCGTCACTCAGGAAGGCGTCTCCTCCTCGAAGGTCAGCACCGGCCTCGTCCTCCTCTATCTCCATCAGCCCCTCCTGAGCCTTGACGGTGGCCTCAAGTGATGCTATCTGGTGCGCGAAGGCGTGTAATGGTGACATCCTTCTTCGCGCACTTCAGGCGAAGCTTGTTGCGGTCCCTGGACAGCTGCTTGATGGCATCGCCATGCGTGATCAGTGCGAGGTGAGTCTGGTTCGCGTACGCACGGGAGTTGTCTAACTCCTTCTGAGTGTGGTACAACATGTAGTCCAGATGCTCAGCATGGTGCCTCAGCTGTGGGTGCGACTGCAGCTCCATCGGCACACCCATAGCATCACGCCTCACGAGGTGTGCATAGCGGGACGCAAGTATGCGCACCACGTTCTGTCCACAGAGGCGTGCAAGTCCCTCCTGAAGGCCACGTGCAAGACCATCGAGCCAGTTGCTCTCGCGGAAGGAGAAGAGGATCCTCTCCGAGGTGGGAGGCTCCAGCTTGCCCCTCAAGTCTGCGGTGATGATCCACTGCAACTCGCCTCCGACTTGGTCGTTCACCTGGATCCCGTGGAACTCCGGGTGAGGATGTCCAAGGAAGTCAGAGAGCGCGTTGAGGTCGTGCTCAAAGATCAAGTCTCCACCATTCCCAAGCTGGTAGAACTTGGTGTTGAGGGGTTCATTCGGCTCCATCTGAAAGTGAAATGGAGGAGTAAATTAGTGAGTGATTAAGTGTGGCAAACTTTTAAGTATATTTAAACAAGAAAGAGCATGATTTCACCAAGTTTTGGAAAAAGCCTCAAAGACAAGAGTATGGTAAGTTTTCACAAATATTTGCTTCATTTTGATTTCAAAGTTAAGTTTTTATGAACGCCCATTCTAACTAAGGTTTTCTAAGGTCAAACAATGGCTCTGATACCAACTTGTCAACACCCGGATTTTTAAGTCCGGATGCCTATTATATCATTCATCGCAATCCCAGGAATATTGTTGTTGCGAGATATAATAGCTAAGTATCACAGTCATCATTTATTACAACTCATAAAGTCTTACAACTTGAATCACATGATCCATATTACACAAATAGTTGATCTATTGATCAACGAACAAACACAAGTTCAATGCGGAAGCGTAAAGATAAAGGGACTCTGTAGTCCACAGGCCAACGCTTGACGTCAGAAAGCTCCTAGTTATCATAGGCGTCCTGCTGATCATCCTCGCGGTAGTTCTGTTCATCATCGTACTCTGGCCATTTGAATAGCCAGGGACAAAGCCAAGTACTTCAAGTACTTGCAAACTAATACCAATGTAAAAATGCTAGCTCTTGGAGTTAAACTCTATTTTACTTGCATAAGTCATATTTTAGTTCATAAGTAGTAGATCACTAAATACTCAAAGGGGAACATTAGTGTCATTCCCACCCAAGGGTTGTCATTCTAATAAGTCACCAAGTCACCATTCAGATTCACTAAAGTTTTCAAAAAAACTGACACAGGAGATTGTATGGACACGGCTATTCGAATAGATTGACACTCTGCAGAGGTTGCACACTTGTGCCACAACATTTGATTTCATCCGTCGGAATAACTCCGAGTCACCGTAACACAGTACGCGGATCATCAACCCTAACCTTTCACTTACACCCTTAGTATGAGCACCCTCCCCATGAGCTTGGCCTCCCAGTGAAAACCAACTGTTAACCCGGGAACTGCACAGGGCTTGGCCGTACAAATTCACCTCAATTCACATCTTTCTCAACAACGGAGGCAGCCTCAGCATAACCCCTATGATGTGTGTTCAGAGGGAACCCATACTAAGATGCATAAACTTCCAGTTAAGCCCTACCCATAATCAGGTATTGTGGGGGTACTGAATTTGGAAAGGTATCGCATTCAAACCAATATCAGGGTTTTATCAAAAATCACTATCTTCTCTTGGTCATATTCAACTTCAACACTTTCAATGGAATGCTTCACCATTCCAAGGTTTCAATTTCATCAAGTCATATGTTCCCATCTAGAGTAGTCAAAGTTTTAGTACTTGTTACCACCCGATTTTGGCCAAATCAGGAGATGGGCCGTAAGTGAAGATGGGCTTGAAGGACGTACACGTGGAGCATCTTCGAAGCGGCCTTGCGCTAAGAGTTTGGGCTAAGTGGCCCGTGTATCTGTAACATATTAGATCGCATTGTAATTTAGATTAACAAGATAGAGTCGCCCGCACGGTTAGGTGCACGCCTCAATTAGAAAGTCCCTTGACTATAAATATGTATCTAGGGTTATCGGAAAAGGAGGACAATCATCGTTCAACAAACACAAAATACGGCGCATCGCCACCCCTTCTCTTCGAGGGTTTCTCCCGGGTAAGCACCATGCTGCCTAGATCGCATCTAGCGATCTAGGCAGCTTACGTTTATTCGTTATCCTTGTACTGCTCGTGCTGAAGCCTTGTTGATGGCTAGCAACACTATTTATCCTTAGGTGTTTAGGGGCTTGCATTGGTGCTTTCACGTGCATATCTGCGTGGCAATGCCGTCCCTAGACACCTAGCTGCCCTTACGTCGATCTAGACGTAAGGGCAGCATCTTGCTTGATCATGCTTAGTAGATCCGATCCGTTATAGTTGCTCCTTGCATCTGCAGGGATTAGTTTAATATCTGCATAGTTAGGCCTTATGTTGGGTCGGACAATCCGGTAGTGCGTTAGGCGTTGTTTATCGTCCCTGCGAGGGATGTTCCGGGAATCAACGTATGTTGGTTTTTAGGCCTCTCGTAGGGGTGGTTTGCATCATCTTCTCGTAGCTGCTAGGCCCGATCGCACGTAGGACGTTCCGATTATGCGGTGAAAACCCTAAACCGTCGTGGATCGCTTTAGCTTTGTCCTGATCAAGCAGGATCCCCATGCCATTGCTAATCCATCAAGGACCATGGGGCGATCGGCTCTTTGAGCCGATCCACAGGGAAACCTGAGAGCCGATAAGGCTCGTATTTACTGTGCACGTGTCTACCATGCAGGAACAATCGAAGCACTAACACCTTCCTGACCAGGTCTAGGTCAGGTGGCACGCCCTAGCAACCGCCAGGCGCGCGGAAGATTTGCGGGACGACGCGAGGTGCCAGGGATCCACTAAGCGGCCTGGGAGCTTCCCGGCTCTTCGTGTTGCTTAACCAAAGCCCGTCGGGGGGTTTTGGAGGGTAACACATTCTGGCACGCCCGGTGGGACATCCACGTCGACATCCACGTCGGCATCTTCTGCGACACCCACGTCAACATCCACGTCGACATCCACGTCGGCATCTTCTGCGACACCCATGTCAACATCCATGTCAACATCGGCATCTGAGGTGGCGGAGGAACCGATTACGTACAAGGATCTCCCCACGGAACACAAGAAGAAGTACGATGACCTGAAGGCCATCCTGGATGCCGAACTCATCGGCTCCTTTGAGAAGACCCGATCGCACGGCGTCAGGTTCAAGGGATTCGCACCACAAGGCATCCTCGATGGGTTGGATCTGTCCTCCCTTCAGAGGAACGTACCAGAGCCCTGCGACAGGAAATCAACTACATGGTGGCCCATTCACTACATCGGCACTCTGAGAGCCTGGTGAACACTTTGGAGCGCGTTGCGCTCCGTGTGGTGCAAGAGATCATGGAGCGTCGTTACTCCCCTTCAGACCTGTTCTAGGGACGCAGGGAGAGATGCAACCCCACACCACCTCAGCCGCACGCAACGGCGGCTCCAACGCTAAGGCTCTCCGGCATACGTCGTCTACAAAGTTGGGGGCGACCCGGGCGACTATCAGTTCTTGCATGACCCGCCCAAGGAAATCCCACACGGATACGTGTGCACGTTTGTGCCAGATCGCAACAATCGACGCAAGTGATCCAGCTCCATCGAGGGATTGCCTGGAGCAGAGCAATTGTTCCGGAAGAACAACTGCAGCAGCGGGGAGTCTAGGAGCAGTGCTGAGAAACAAGCGTGGCTAGCCAAGTACGCCACTGCACCAGTCCATGAAAGCTCAGCTGCTACTACCCCACCACAGATCGATCAGCGCCTGAGAGATCAATTCGGATCTTGCCGAAGAAGAAGATAATCGGCTATTCCAAGCCGTACCCCAATGAGTTCGACCTAATCCCACTACCGCCGCGGCTTCCGGATCAACAAATCTCAGTGGGTCGAAGGGTCGAGCCCATCGAGCACGTGAGCCGATACCTGGCCCAGCTGGGCATGGCTTCGGATCGGCTTACGGGTGAGGTGCTTCTCGCATCCCTCACGGTCCAGCTTTTGGGTGGTACACCTCTTTGCAACACCAGTGCAATCATGGAAGAACAGGAACTGTTCCACACCCAATACCATTCAGAGACTATCGAAGCTGGTATTGCCGAACTAGCACAGGTTCGGCAAAGCGAGACAAGGTTGAGTACATTCAACGTTTCAGAACTGTCAAGAACCGATGCTGTTCGGTTCATATAACTGAGAAAGAGGCGTCGAGCTGGCCGTGGCAGGCCTGGCAGCGTCTGCTCAAGGATCTGACGTTCCAAGTTGAGTACAACTCGCTGACGCACCTGGTCAATAGACTGACCTTATATGAGCAGCGCCATCCGAACTGTACCAAGACAAGTTCAAGCGCGCGATCAGCCTGGTCAATGCCAATGAAGATGAAGATTCGCGGAAGATCAGGAAGTTGCGGTAGCCGAGTGGACTCGGACGCCAGTACCTGTGTCCTGCCAATGGGTGAATCCACCAGGGCCTCCAAGAGGGTTGGACTTTGACGTGACCAAAACCGAACAGATCTTCGATCTGTTACTGAAAGAGAAACAGTTGAAGCTACCCGAAGGCCACAAGATCCCTACGGCACAAGAGATGAACAAGAGGCCATACTGCAAGTGGCATCATTCGTTCACGCACACCACCAACGACCGCAAAGTACTGCGCGCACAAATTCAGATGGCGATAGAATCAAGCCGATTAACTTTCGGACGTTTGCCATGAAGGTAAAAGGCCCGTTTCCGGACGTCAACATGGTGGACCTAAGCCACTCCATAAGAGAACCAGGGTTCTCTTTCGATGTCAATATGGCAGGGTTCGTGATTCGCCATGGCGCGGACAAAGCAGAGCACACTCTCGTGGCAAGGATAAAGAGGAGGCCGTTCCACGCGACCGGCCCCAAGACGACGATAGACGGTACCTGACCGAGGAGGAGGTGAGAAGCATACGGTATCAGCGCCCATTATCCGTGCATCTCCTCAACAAATATGAGCAGCAGTACGACCGACGTCGACGCTACGACGAAGACGATGAGAAACATCGGTCTGTGCGGAAACAGGTGGTATCGTCGCATGATGGAACAACGACGGGTATGAACGTCGCTACCGGAGGAAGGTCAAAGGAGCAAGACAACATGGATAAGCACTGGAGCTGTCCTTCTTCAAACATTGCTGGGATTCGGGAATGAGCCGATTGCCGACAATCGAGAACTGCCCAGAATGCACGAGCGAAGGAGAAGGACAAACAGTTTCAGTGTTCGAGCCTGGGACCCTCCCACCACATGGCAAGCGAGCTGAGTCTCTCAAGAGGAAGACTTCGAGTCCGATGGAGAAGAAGATAGGTATCACCGACCAAGGTGGTGCCCTGATGGACTCAGCCATTCTCAAGCGTCGGGTGCAACGGCTGCGAAACCTGGAAGAAGTCGAGGCAGTACAGACACGTTGAGAAGAGCACGGCCCGATCTGGCCGTGAAAATTCAGCAAATAGTGGAGACGAAGGCGCGCCCGCCAAAGAAAGTATGACGCCCGAAAGGCGAAAGCCGATGCACAGCATCGGCTGATGCCGATGCAGAGACATCGGCGACGAACATGGTATTCATACTCTGTCGGAGTTTCGTGCTCCAAGCGACGAGGAAGTTTCAGTGGCTCAATTCGACTGCGGTCCACGACCGGTTATCTTTGAAAAGCCACGAGATAGAAGCTACAGGCATCTGAAGGCCCTATACTTGAGGGGTTACATCAACGGGCAGCCTGTCAGCAAGATGTTGGTTGATACCGGAGCGCAGTCAACATAATGCCATATTCCATGCTACGCCGTTTGGGACATTCCAATGACGATCTGATCAAGACCAACATCACATTAAGCGACTTCAACGGCCAGCGTCAGGCGAAAGGTGTTCTGAATGAACTTACTGTAGGCCGGAAGACCATACCACGTTCTTCATCACATGCAAAAGCAACTACGCCGTCCTATTGGGAAGGGACTGGATTCATGCTAACTGTTGCATCCCGTCTACAATGCACCAATGCATCATACAGTGGGATGGAGATGAGGTGGAAGTCGTTCAGGCGGATGACTCAATCGAAATATCATTAGCTGCCATGAGCATGTGGGAAGCAGATGACCAAGAGCCGCTCTCTGGAATCAGTTTAGAGGGTTGTGAGCGTATCGAAGCCTCGAAAAATGGGTAAGGCTGGTTTTATCCACCGCCTAACGGAGTAGCAGGTCTAAGACATTGGACGTAGTGCAAGGCCGATCCCTGAGATCGGCCCTCAAAAAAAAATGAAAAGCAGGGGATCTCATCTCCAACGTGCCACGTAGCTACATTGGAAATTCAAGAAGTTGCAAATCACCGCCAAAGCATTGCAACAAGAAGGGAGGCCGATTCCCGCAATCGGCCAAGATTATCCTCGACATACCTTGTCTGCGTTCAGCATTGATCCAACAGATGCCTGAAGAGCCGATGCCATCAATTACTTGACAGAATCGGCTCGGGGGGCACATAGAGGGATGAGATACGAGGATACGAAGCTGGGAACGGATGTCAAACGTCCAGCAGAGCAGCTCAAGCATGGGGGCCGATACATAAACAAATCGGCCATAAAAATGGAAAATAGAGGAATTTTTGAGCAAAGCCGATGCGTAGACATCGACTTAAGGATTAAAAGTCGATGCACGGCCATCGACTCAAGGTATTGTTACAGGCGGCCTAATGGAGCAGTCACCGAGGTACATAGCGATGTTCTACTGAAGAAATCCCTCAGTGGAATGGTTGGTGGCTCCATTGGCAAATCCTCGAGGTCAGCAGCGCCTGCGTAAACATGCAGTTCAGGCTAAGGGTGAGCCCGACGAAGGAGCATGTCTCTTCTGAGACCAGGGGGATAGTCGATGATGAGGCAATTGGCTACGGCATGTTGCGACCAAAATGGGGGAGAGCATCAGGAAAACATCCTCACCGGGAGCTGCATCAGCCTGCTAAAGATGATGAGCCGATATGATCGGCAAGACGCAGGACTTGAACGGAAGAAGCTCGGGGGGCAGTTGGCCCTGAAGGATTCTTCGCTATAGGAAGCCGATTCTTTCGGAATCGGCTGGCCCTGCATCACAACTTGTCTGAGGAATGGTGCTGATGTCGCCAAAAAATATCAGTTTCCACATACAAATCAATTGAGTGACAAGCCCAGGGCTCTGTTATAGGCACCTGCCCGAAACCAGATTGCCAGCCCGCTGGGTTGGCTGGTAAGGGTCATGATCTTGTTTGAGGTCTCATAGGGCAAAGCCGACGCATGGCCATCGGCTTGAGGGATACAGTGGTTGCAAATAGAAGTCTGATGGAGCAATCATCACCAAGTCGGCGGGGTTTGCGCAAGCCTACAGATCAGGTTAGGGTCATGAGGACAACCGATGATCATCCGATGATCCCCTGGAAGTGGACCATTCTCATCAGGAGCTGCATCAGTTTGCCCAAGATGATGAACCAATCAAAGCAGCAAGATACAGGAATGGAGCTGGGAGGGGTTGAAAGGCCACTACATTGAGGTTTCTTGACTCAAGGGACCTGCTGATCTTCCAAAATTCCGGTGCTGGCTCCTTGAGCCGTTCTCCTTGTTTTAATGAAAGTGGATAGTCCGGGGACAGCTCACTCGAAACACGATGATCCGAGAGCCGATTGTGGAATTCAGCTAACACAAAGACTACGTGGGAAGCCAATGATGGCCCAATCGGCTAGTCCGCTTGTATCCTCGCCTTGACTAAGGCTCGGGGGGCAGCTCGCCCTTAAGGTTCCTTGTTCTATGGAGCCGATTTGGTTGAAATCGGCTTGCTCTGCAGCACAACTCGTCGAGAGAGGGTGAATTATTGCAGAAGGGAGCTGGAGTTGATGGGAAGAAGCAACGATCGTTGATGGGCTCTGGACCAGTCGTGGCTACGAAGGAATGAAGCATTACAAGGACAGTTGTGGCGAATAATGCCTGCTCCGCAAAAGTATTAGCTTCGTAGCGGAGTTGTTCTAACAACGATCCTAAGACCTCCTGAAGGGAGGATCCGGAAGACGAAGATGCCATTAAAGTCCAACATTCCGTTCAGTTGGATCTGCATTTCCAGGATCTGGGATTTGCACGATTGTGGCTCGTCCGGGAGGTGGAGGTCCGGATGGAACTACCTCGAATTTGCCATAAAAGTCCGATGCATTGCCATCGGCTCATTAAGCACCGACAAATTTGACAGTCGGCAGGCTCGGTATGAAGGGCAATCGGCTAAATTACCATGAAGAAGGTCGACAAAATCGAGTTGGGGAAATTCTTCATTGATAAACTAAATTTCTTACATAAAGAGCTGATTGCTCTCAAAGAGATCCTAGGGGATACATTGCCCCGTCTGCTGCTGCTAAGGTCCTATCTAGGGGCCATTGCTGCCCTCGCGTGTCGCCGTCATCGCCGTCGCGCACTGCTCCCCGCCGGCCGCGTGCCGCTGTAGCGACCACCGGCAGACCTCGTGCCTTCGTTTCTCGTCCGTCGCCGTCATCATGTCGGTCGCTGAGGTTCCCGGCCAAGGGCGGGGCGCTGGCCGGCGGCTCGTCGGAAGAGCTGTCATCTTCTTCCTCCTCTTCCTTCTCCTCCTCCTCGGAGGAGGGGGTCCCGTCCCAGGGAAGGTGGTCGTCGTCGCTTTCCTCCACCGCTTCCTCATTAGCAAGGAAGCGGAGGTCGCTCTCCCCGTCGGTCAGGACTGGTCGTCCTCCGACCCAGAGAGAAGTTG
Organism: Lolium multiflorum; assembly: GCA_030979885.1. Lineage (NCBI taxonomy): Eukaryota > Viridiplantae > Streptophyta > Magnoliopsida > Poales > Poaceae > Lolium > Lolium multiflorum. Next base: position 94,723 of record JAUUTY010000832.1, on the reverse strand, counting down.
TGGCTTGGTTCGTCCCCGGCCTCGATGGCGCGGCGGATGTTGGCCGCATGGGCTTCCTCCGGGTTCCACTCCGGCGTCGTCGCGGGGGGGAGCTGCGCGATCCGATGAAGAAGAAGACATTGTGGCCGAGGAGGGTTTTTTGGAAGTACTAGTGCAAGGAGGATGAGGAAGAGAACTACAGGAAGTGGCCGAATAAAAAGGGGGAATATATGGTTTAATGCCTAAGCAGTTCCCGAGGACGTGGTGCCAGAACCGTCAAGTCGTGCAGAGAAGGCGAGGAGGCAAGACGTCATCATGAAGAAAACTGCAACGGTTCTGCCACGACATGACCCTTCGAAGGAAACAGATGGTTTTGCAATTATCATTATCAAAACCAGGGGGCATGTGTTACCACCCGATTTTGGCCAAATCAGGAGATGGGCCGTAAGTGAAGATGGGCTTGAAGGACGTACACGTGGAGCATCTTCGAAGCGGCCTTGCGCTAAGAGTTTGGGCTAAGTGGCCCGTGTATCTGTAACATATTAGATCGCATTGTAATTTAGATTAAAAGATAGAGTCTGGCCCGTGCACGGTTAGGTGCACGCCTCAATTAGAAAGTCCCTTGGACTATAAATATGTATCTAGGGTTATCTAAAAGGAGGACAATCATCGTTCAACAAACACAAAATACGGCGCATCGCCACCCCTTCTTCGAGGGTTTCTCCGGTAAGCACCATGCTGCCTAGATCGCATCAGCGATCTAGGCAATACGTTTATTCGTTATCCTTGTACTGCTCGTGCTGAAGCCTTGTTGATGGCGAGCAGTACTATTTATCCTTAGGTGTTTAGGGGCTTGCATTGGTGCTTTCACGTGCATATCTGCGTGGCAATGCAGTCCCTAGACATCTAGCTGCCCTTACGTCGATCTAGACGTAAGGGCAGCATCTTGCTTGATCATGCTTATAGATCCGATCCGTTATAGTTGCTCCTTGCATCTGCAGGATTAGTTTAATATCTGCATAGTTAGGCCTTATGTGGGGTCGGATGATCCGGTAGTGCGTTAGGCGTTGTTTACCGTCCTGCGAGGGATGTTCCGGGAATCAACGTATGTTGGTTTTTAGGCCTCTCGTAGGGGTGGTTTGCATCACCTCTCGTAGCTGCTATGCCCGATCGCACGTAGGACGTTCCGATTATGCGGTGAAAACCCTAAACTGTCGTGGATCGCTTTAGCTTTGTCCTGATCAAGCAGGATCCCCATGCCATTGCTAATCCATCAAGGACCATGGGGCGATCTTGAGCCGATCCACAGGGAAACCTGAGAGCCGATAAGGCTCGTATTTAATGTGCACGTGTCTACCATGCAGGAACAATCGAAGCACTAACACCTTCCTGACCAGGTCTAGGTCAGGTGGCACGCCTTAGCACCGCCAGACGCGCGCCAAGATTTGCGGGACGACGCGAGGTGCCAGGGATCCACTAAGCGGCCCCGGGAGCCTGCTCTTCGTGTTGCTTAACCAAAGCCCCGATGACCCACATAGGGATCGCAACGTTTCAGGGAAGTATTACCCAATTTATTGATTCGACACAAGGGGAGACAAAGAATACTTGTAAGCCTTAACAGCGGAGTTGTCAATTCAGCCGCACCTGAAACAGACTTGCTCGCAAGAGTTTATCAGTAGTAACAGTTTTATGGAAGTGGAAATAGTGAAATAACAACAGAGAGAAATAAAGACAGCAGTAGTGATTATAGTAAACAGCAGATTAAAATACTGTAGGCATAGGGACGGATTTAACGTTGCATGGATGAGAGAAACTCATGTAACAATCAAAGCATGGGCATTTGCAGATAATAATAAAACGGTATCCAAGTACTAATCAATCAATAGGCATGTGTTCCATATTTAGTCGTGTGCTCGCAATGAGAAACTTGCACAACATCTTCTGTCCTACCAGCCGGTGGCAGCCGGGCCTCTAGGGAAACTACTGGATATTAAGGTACTCCTTTTAATAGAGTACCGGAGCAAAGCATTAACACTCGTGAACACATGTGATCCTCACATCACTACCATCCCTCCGTTGTCCCGATTCTTGTCACTTCGGGGCCATTGGTTCCGGACAACGTTATACAACTTGCAGGTAAGATCATAAACAACGAATATCTTCATGAATCAATAACATGTTCAGATCTGAGATCATGGCACCGGGCCCTAGTGACAAGCATTAAGCATAACAAGTTGCAACAATATCATAAAAGTGACATCTACGGATACTAGGCACTATGCCCTAACAATCTTATGACTATTACATGACCAACTCATCCAATCCCGACCATCCCCTTCAGCCTACAGCGGGGGAATTACCCACACATGGATGGGGAAACATGGCTGGTTGATGGAGAGGCGGTGATGGCGGTGAAGATCTCCTCCAACCTCCCCGGCGGAGTGCCGAACGGAGCCGGCTCCCGAGACGGAGTTTCGCGATGTGGCGGCTCGGAGGTCTGGCGACTTCGACTTCTCCCCGTGCGTTTTCAGGTCGAAACCAATAAGTAGTCCGAAGGGGGGCGTCGGAGGCCGGCCGAGGGGGCCACACCACATGGCCGCGCGGGCCGCGCCGCCATGTGGTGTGGGGCCCTCGGGCCTCCACCTCCTTTGCCCTTCTGGCTCCGTCAATATTTTGGTAAAATAGGGCCATCTGAAGAATTCCGAGGATTTTCCCGAAAGTTGGATTTCTGCACAAAAACGAGACACCAGAGTGCTGAAACAGCGTTAGTCCGTGTTAGTTGTATCCAAAATACAAATTAGAGGCAAAACAATAGCAAAGTGTTCGGGAAAGTAGATACGTTTTGGACGTATCAACTCCCCCCAAGCTTAGCTTATTGCTTGTCCTCAAGCAATTCAGTTAACAACTGAGCGATAAAAGAACTTTCACGAACACATTTGCTCATATGATGTATATATTCTCATGCTATGGCTAATACTTAAGCAGTTCATAATGAGACATATGCAAATAAGATCATCCAACAGCTATGTCAATCATGAGAGGTACCAACAATTAATAATAAGCATCATGAATCATGTATGTAAGCAAGATTGCAATGTTCATAAGAGAATATGATAAAGTGGTATCTCGCTTGCCCGTATTTGATCGGCAAAACATAAATGCCGAGGCACCTCTTGAGTTCATAGAAAGACTAGAAGTAGCGATTGTCAAAGATAAAAGCATCAAAGTTATACCACAATCAATCATATTTTGAGACAAGCATATTATACTAAGAATGACAGTTGTGCTCTCAAGATAGTGCTCAAAGAAAGAATGAAGACACAACATAAAAGTAAAAGATTGACCCTTCGCAGAGGGAAGCAGATTAACATGCGCTAGAGCTTTTCATTTGTAAGGCAGGAGTAAAATTATTTTGAGAGGTGTTTGTTGTTGTCAACGAATGGTAATGGGTACACTAACTACCTCATCAACCGGACTCACAAGAGCGGCTCCCATTTTATTTATTTTTGGTTGGCACTCCTTCCAACCTTTCTTTCACAAACCATGGCTAACCGAATCCTCGGGTGCCAACAATCACATACCATGAAGGAGTGCCTTTTTATTTAAGTTTTATTATGATGATGACACTCCCCCCAACCTTTGCTCACACAAGCCATGGCTAACCGAATCCTTCGGGTGCCGTCCAACAATCACAAACCATGGAGGAGTGTCTATTTTAGTTAATTAATTTGGGACCGGAATCCCATTGCCAGCCTTTTGCAAAATTATGGATAAGCGGATGTGCCACTAGTCCATATGAGAGTCCGTCAAAAGTAAATGACAAGGTTGAAAGCTAAACACCACATACTTCCTCATGAGCTATGAAACATAATCACAAATTGAGAAGCATTTTGAAGGTTTTAAAGGTAGCGCATGAGAATTTACTTGAATGGTTTGAAATGCCATGCATAGGTATTTATGGTGGACACTTTGGAACAACTTGGTTTTCAGGTGTTTGGAAGCACGAGCGGCGATCCCGCTCAGTACAAGTGAAGGCTAGCAAAAGATTAGGGAGCGACAAATCAAGAGAGCAGTAACTGTCATAATCATGCTTGCGGCAAAATAAATTAACGGAGGCATAAAAGTGATACAAGAACTCGAAGCAATATAAATCATCGAGGCTTAATTGACTTTTTGTTCAGTCATATGCATGCGTGAGCATGTGCCAAGTCGATATAAATGAATTATTCAGAGGAGGATACCACAATGCCATACTTACTTATGAATAAAACAATGCAAGCAAACATCCACGACATGCTACTCATATTAATAAATTGGAACTAAACATGAGAGATCATGAACTACTAGACTTTTCAAATAACATATACCTCACATGAACCAACTAAGCATGCTCATATGGATGAGTATATGTACAAAAATGAAAGCAAATAGAGTTCATACCAGCCTCTCAACCACAATCAGATTGTCGTAGATCGTCATTATTGCCTTTTCACTTGTGTAGCTTGGATAATATGAAATGAAAACCACGCTCCAGCCACCGAAGACCATTGAACTCATGATGAACTTTACAAACCAAAGAAGAACAGAAAATATTTTTGGTGTTTTCGAATTAGAAACAAGAACGAAAGAAAACAAGCAAACAAAGCAAAATCTTTTTGGGTTTTCTCATAGCAAACCAACGATAGCAAATAAAGCAACTAAGAGCAAGGAACCAAATAACCAAATGGTGAAGAGAAACAACAGAAATATTTTTGGTCTTTTTGTGTTTTAGAAAGAAACAAAGCGAAAACAAAAGAATGCAAACTAACGGAAACACAGAAAAGCAGGATGACAGAAATCTGCCAAATCCTGACGGCAGTACAGAAATCGAAATTAACAAAAATCTTCCATTGCTCAGACCAAAAAGTGTTCAACTAATGAAAGTTAGATAACAACCTGGGGAGCATGCTCAAAAATTGGCAACTCAAAATAACGTTCTGGCTGTGCGTACGAATTTTTTTTGGTAACAGCTCAGAATCTGTTTTTGGACAGCACTTCCCCAAATATCATCTCCCTCTCATTAGAAAACCACTCTAGAGACTAAACAAGTATGTACAAGTATCCAGCAACCATAATATGCAAAGAATGAGTGATGCCGGTATACCTCCCCCAAGCTTAGGCCTAAGTGGAGTTCATTCCCACGGTCCCCATGAAGTGGTGTCTTCGTAGTATGACGAAGAACGACCCGGTTCCATGTATGTGCTGGAGGAAACGTCGGGGTATGTGACGGTGTAGTCGTAGGAGGGCTCGGCGTTCTCGGAGTCATGTTGCTGGTGGAATTCTTGTATCTTCATATGTTCCTCCACCACCTCCTTAGTGAGCGACCATGATTGCCTGTCAATATTAAACAAACCCTGCCGGGGAAGAGGGATTTCCTTCTCATTCCCATCAGCAAACAACATTCTATAAACCATATTATCTATAGTGGAGTCAGTAGTAACAAAACGATGGCTCTTCATAGCAGCAATATCTAGTTTCCTAGGGGTTAATGGTACATCATTAGAATCAAGAGGAATATCTAGATGTGTTAAATTGCGTGTAATAGTTCCTCCAAAAATAGGCCCCTGCTAGACAGGCGGCGAATAAGAGAACCAAGATGATAAGGTGTCTCTCCAATGAAGTGCAACATTCAAGAAAGCAAGATGGTAGCTAGAGATGTTGCTAGTATTTTCTCTACCCAAAATGCTAGTACCAATGTAATATGCGAAATACTTAATAGCGGGAGTTGAATGTTTCTTATCTTCCCTCGCTGGATGGTGCGGCAATCATCCCCGGTGATCCTCTAGAGCTCCAACAAGTCCCGGGGTTGTCATCAATCCTCCTTGCTGTACCTACAGGGGCAATACCCAATGCACAACAAAATTCTTCCAATTTCATGGTAACAGGAATATCATAGATCTTGAATGCGACTGTCGGCTCATATTCCGTGTTGTGGAACTTGAAGCTCTCAACGAAAACTTTGGTGAGCCTGTAATATTGTCCCCTCTCGTCTCCCACGTAGGTGGCTAGGCCTGCCCTGTTGACAAGGGTGAAGAAGTCATCCAATATCCCTGCATTGGTCAGAAACTCATAACAGGGGAAGGATGAAGCATTAGGAGCCCCATGGTCCTCCTCGGGCGCGAAGCTAGGCGCGATGACATCCTCATTGTAGGATCGCCTAATTTGAGTAGACGCTCTTGAGGGCCTACCGGTGCTGGTTGTTGCTTTCTTGAACAACTCTCCAAACTTGAATTTCTTCATCTTCCCCTTCAAGGAGTAAATGTGCCAAATTTCAAAAACTGGGCTGAGCAAGGAGATCGAAAAATCGCGAGTTCTTGAGCGAAACACGAGTGAGAGGAACTTGGTACGGGGCTTTTTCGGGAGAGAGAAGGTGCTGGGAGGAAGAGATGATGTAGTGGGGCAAGGGGTGGCCCACACCACAAGGTGGCGCGGCCCCTTGCTGGCGCGCCGGCCTATGGTGTGGCACCCCTGGTGCCCCACAGTCATCCTCTGGTGCTCCCATGTGCCTCGTCGAAAAATAGGACCAACGGTGTAATTTTTGTAATTTTTAGAGAACTTCGAAAAATGCACATTTCTGGGTATTAAATTAATGATTACTGCGCAGGAAAATGATTTCTAAAATCTTAAATAGCTAAAGCATATTGCAAAACAAAAGTGCTACAGCAAGTAAAATAGGTGAAGGGAGAAAGAAAGAAAGAAGTGTTGTTTAGCTCTTTTATGCAATAAAATATACTTGTTAACAAGGTTGATCAAGTCTTGCTACCAAATAAATTTTATATGACATAAGAAGAAATAAACCTCAAATCAATCATGTTACCTTATATTGAATTGATATGGATCCAATCACAAGAGTTTGATATTCTTCTTTAGGCTCATATATAGGACAATCAATGGATCCCACTTTGATAGTTTTCACATTAAAAATTGTATTGACTCCACATACTTTATCAATCCTCTTGGGAAAATAGACAATGTGTTCCTTATCATCAACATTGAAAGTAACCATGCCTTTATTGCAATCAATAACAGCCCCTGCAGTATTAAGAAAGGGTCTTCCAAGAATAATGGACATATTATCATCTTCGTGCATTTCCAACACAACGAAGTCAGTTAATATCAAGCAATGCCGAGTAACTTGAACAGAACATTTTCACATAAACCAACAGGAATAGCAGTAGATTTATCAGCCATTTGCAAAGATATATCAGTTGGTATCAATTTATCTAAATCAAGTCTCTTATAAAGAGAAAAGGCATTACACTAACACCTGCTCCCAAATCACATAGAGCAGTTCTAACATAATTATTCTTGATGGAACAAGGAATAGTCGGTATACCTGGGTCTCCAAGCTTCTTTGGAATCTTACCATTGAAGGAGTAATTAGCGAGCATAGTGGAAATTTCCTCATTGGGGACTTTCCTTTTGTTAGTAACAATATCTTTCATATACTTTGAATAAGGAGGCAATTTAATAGCATCAGTCAAAGGAATTTGCAGAAATAAAGGTTTCATCCAATCACAAAATTTATTATAATGTTCCTCCTCCTTTGATTTTAGTTTCTTAGCAGGAAAAGGCATTTGCTTTTGAACCCAAGGTTCTCTTTCATTACCATGTTTCTTTGTAATAAAATCTTCTTTAGTATACTTTTTATTTTTATCATGCTTTTCAGGTTCTTTTTCAACCTCTTCTTTATCGGAGTATCATTCTTATCATTATCTTCCTCATGTTCATTACCACTTTCAGTTTCAGCATCAGAAATAGAAATACTATTAGGATCATTAACAGGTTCAGAGGATTCTACAACATTCTTATGTTTCTTTTTCTTTTTCTTAGATGGAGCACTAGTTTTAATTAGTTGAGAATCTTGTTCAACTCTTTTGGGATGCCCTTCAGGATATAGAGGATCCTGGGTAGAAACACCACCTCTAGTTGTTACTTCATAAGCATGTTTTTCTTTAGAATTATTTCCCAACAAGTCATTTTGCACTTTAGTAAGTTGATCAATTTGAGTTTGAACCATTTGAAAATGCTTAACAAGTATCTTAACATCATTGGAGGTTCTCTCCACAATACCATGCAATTCACTAATAGCTCGAGAATTTTCCATTAAATGATTCTCTACTCTCATATTAAAGTTTTCTTGCTTAACAATATAATTATCAAACTCATCTAAGCATTGAGCAGGAGGTTTTGAATACGGAATATCTTCCCTAGTAAAGCGTTGAAGAGAGTGCACCTCAATCATGGATGAAGGGGGAGTTATCTCACATAAATCTTCTATAGGAGGTAAATTCTTCACATCTTCAGGTTTAATACCCTTCTCTTTAAGAGACTTCTTGGCTTCCCTCATATCTTCATCATTTAATTTAATCATACCTCTCTTCTTCACTATCGGTGTGTTGGTTCAGGTGTAGACCAATCATCATGATTCCGGCCTATTTTAGCCAATAATTCTTCAGGTCGTCCTGGAGTTCTTTTCCTGAAAACACAACCAGCACAACTATCCAGGTATGCCCTAGACTCAATGGTTAGTCCACTATAAAATATATCAAGTAAATCATGCTTTTCCAAATCATGGTCAGGCTGAGCTCTAATAAGAGAGCAAAATCTCGCCCAAGCCTCGGCAATTTCTCTCCATCTTCCTGGTCAAAATTATAAATTCTCTGCAAAGCATGTTGAGCACTAGCAGGAAAGTATTTTCGAAAGAAAACATCACGCAAGTCAGTTGGACTTTTAATAGAACCAGGAGGCAAATTATTATACCAAGTTTTAGCATCATCCTTTAATGAGAAAGGAAAATTTTAGCGACAAAATAAGTACGCATCTTGACATCATCAGAAAACACACCACTAAGAGTAGATAACTCAGTCAGTGTTCAACAAGACTTTCTTTTTCAGTACCACAAAAGGGTTTTTCAACAATAGCTATATGAGATAGATCAAGAGAAAAATCATAATCTTTATCCCTAATGTTTATAGGAGATGTGGCAAATTTAGGATCGAGATGGTTTATATCTAACAGCATGTTCTGCAAGCAACTTTTTAATTTTTCTTGCATCAGTAGTAGCATTGCATTTTTCAATAAAATCATCATTAAGCTCTACATAATCTTCATCAAGATCATCACTAGAATATTCAACGGACTCAGGTGAATTAACAGGTGTAGCAGCATTTTCATTAGGAGTTTCAAGTATTTTCAATTTGTCTAGACTTAGCAATTGTAGCATCTAGAAAGATCCCAATGAACCACTATCATCAAGCAGACAGAAACATTATCAATATTATGAGAATTTTCAGATTCAGCAGAAGTACCAGCACGTGAAGCATGTGGCGGTGAAACAAGTTTATCAATCACAGAGGGTGAATCAAGAGCAGCAGAGGTACTCATAGTTGTACCTTTTCTTGTAGTGGATGGTAATATGGCGATCTTAGTATCGCGAGGTTTACCCATGATGGAGAATTTGCAGCGAACAATATCAATCCAAGTGAACTTCCAAATAAAGCTATGCTCCCCGGCAACGGCGCCAGAAAATAGTCTTGATGACCCACAAGTATAGCGGATCGCAACAGTCTTCGAGGGAAGTATTACCCAATTTATTGATTCGACACAAGGGGAGACAAAGAATACTTGTAAGCCTTAACAGCGGAGTTGTCAATTCAGCTGCACCTGGAAACAGCTCGCAAGAGTTTATCAGTAGTAACAGCTTTATGGCAGTGGAAATAGTGAAATAACAAGAGCTGTGAAATAAAGACAGCAGTGATTATAGTAAACAGCAGGATTAAAATACTGTAGGCATAGGGACGATTTAACTGCGTTGCATGGATGAGAGAAACTCATGTAACAATCAAAGCATGGGCATTTGCAGATAATAATAAAACGGTATCCAAGTACTAATCAATCAATAGGCATGTGTTCCATATTTAGTCGTACGTGCTCGCAATGAGAAACTTGCACAACATCTTCTGTCCTACCAGCCGGTGGCAGTGGGCCTCTAGGGAAACTATCGGATATTAAGGTACTCCTTTTAATAGAGTACCGGAGCAAAGCATTAACACTCCGTGAACACATGTGATCCTCACATCACTACCATCCCTCCGGTTGTCCCGATTTTGTCACTTCGGGGCCATTGGTTCCGGACAGCGACATGTGTATACAACTTGCAGGTAAGATCATAAACAACGAATATCTTCATGAATCAATAACATGTTCAGATCTGAGATCATGGCACTCGGGCCCTAGTGACAAGCATTAAGCATAACAAGTTGCAACAATATCATAAAAGTGACATCTACGGATACTAGGCACTATGCCCTAACAATCTTATGACTATTACATGACCAATCTCATCCAATCCCGACCATCCCCTTCAGCCTACAGCGGGGGAATTACTCACACATGGATGGGGGAAACATGGCTGGTTGATGGAGAGGGCGGTGATGGCGGTGAAGATCTCCTCCAATTCCCCGTCCGGCGGAGTGCCGAACGGAGACTTCTGGCTCCCGAGACGGAGTTTCGCGATGTGGCGGCCTTCCTGGAGGGTTTCGCCACTTCTCCCCGTGCGTTTTCAGGTCGAAACCAATAAGTAGTCCGAAGGGGGCCGGAGGCCGGCCGAGGCCACACCACATGGCCGCGCGGCCCGTCGCTCGCCATGTGGGTGGGGCCCCGGCCTCCACCTCCTTTGCCCTTCTGGCTCCGTCAATATTTTGGTAAAATAGGGCCTTTAAAAGAATTCGAGGATTTTCCCGAAAGTTGGATTTCGCACAAAACGAGACACCAGAGCATTCTTCTGAAAACAACGTTAGTCCGTGTTAGTTGTATCCAAAATACACAAATTAGAGGCAAAACAATAGCAAAAGTGTTCGGGAAAGTAGATACGTTTTGGACGTATCAAGCCCGTCGGGGGGTTTTGGAGGGTAACAGTACTTTAGCACTAGCACTAATCATGAAGGGTGCTACATTGCTTGCTCTATAGAAGGCTAACTTTACTACTCTACTAATCTGGTTCTCTAGACCAATTTGAATTCATCTTTTGAAAACACAACAAGTAAAACTTGTATGGTGTAAATATAAACTAGGCTTGTATGAAGATAGGTAAGAATCATGGTGCCTTGCTCAAGGTGAGCTTTGCACTTTGCAAGAGTATTATCTTGCCTTGGTAGTTCTCAGGGTTCTCTTCTTCCTCTTCTTGGTAGAATTCTCCTTCCTCTTGGTAATTTCCGGTGCTAGCGTCTAAATTTAAATACAAGGTATAATCACTAAACAAACTCAAAGTCTATGCTAAGCACATCATTATCTCACACAAACTAGGCTAAGCACACTCATAAAATAGTTAGGTGCATTGGTTTTCTTTATTGAAGAAAGTAAATTCCTCTCATTACATATGTAATTAATAATCTCCATTTAGTTCTTGAGAAAATAATTTCCTCTCATTGAAACCTTCTTAAGATTTAACTTCTCAAATAATCATATATGAATTCATATTGACCCAAGTCAAACATTCATTATCATTATTTGAGAAAATGATTTAAATGAGATAAATCACCTCATACTATTTTATAATTCTTCAAATGGTTTAAATCTCCAAATATTCATATAGGAGTGTTTGGTCCAGGGTGCAAACATCTCATGAACTCATTTGGGACAAGATTTAAATGAAGGGGAATCCTCCATATGATTTACATAATAATTTTGGGACAATATCACTTACTAAACTAACCATATTGTCCATTAATTAATCTAGGGCATGATCATGCAAAGTGACCACACCATTTTATTCCAGATCAATTAGTGTAAGTCAATTGTGAGCTATAAGAGTTGTAATTATTCAAATATCTATTTTGGTTGATTTTTAATAATTATTCTAATGCAGAAAAGTCCCTGCCTTGTTTATTTTTCCATTTTAATTCTATAATATATCTAGGGTTCAAACTAGTGGCATTGTATAGATAATTTCCTAAGCTTTCTAAGTATATAAAATTTGTTAAATTTGGCCAAGCCAAACAGATTCTATGAATTTTCAAAGTTGGGTCCATTGAATTCAAACTAAATTTATTAAACGAAATTTGAATTAAATAGGCCGGCGGGAAAACTAATGGGCCCAAAGGTTTAGAACGGCCCAAGGCCAGCCCACCACGCATCTGTGCACGCGGGCCGCCCGACGTGGGCTCCACCCGTCAGCGACGTTAAAACGCGAAGCGGTATGGGCTCACCGTAGACGTTGGATTAGGATGGGATCGAACGGCGCAGCCGTTGCCGCTCCGGCGAGAAGAACTCACCGCGCGAAGCAGAGGGGTCGGAGAGCCGCGGAGCCTGCGAGCGGCGGCGGGTTCCGTTCGAGGTTGTCGAGGACGAGGAAGCAGCCTGTGTGCTGGCGTCGCTGTGGGCGGCTCCAATCGACGGCGCGCGACCTCCGGTACGGCGGCTCCGATCCTCCAATTGGGCTTGCTCCGGCGTCAATCGGGGTGGCTGGTGCTGGGCGGGCGGTGGTGAGTGGTGGTCATGGTGGTGTGCTCGATTGTCGAGGGGCCTCCTTTTATAGGCGCGTGAGGTGCCGTGGGTGCTGCGGCGAGGTCGACAAGGCGCGGCCGCTCCGGGGGTCTAGAGGGCTAGGCGACGACGGGGTCGTGTTCACGACGTCACCGCGGTCCTCGGAGCGTCAACGGCGCGGCCAATGGCGGCGTACGGTGGTCGGGCGCTTGCTCGTACTGGCGCGGCCGTGGCGGGCGCGTTTGTCCTCTCCGGCGACGTAGGGGCTAGGGTGACGCGAGCATGTCCGGCGAACTCGCGTGGCGCGACGAGTACCAGGGCGAGCGGGCTTGGTCGGGTATGGCGAACGCCGCGTGGCCGTGGCGCGTGTCCGTGCGCCCTGACGCCGCCCATGCCGCGGCGCCCTGGGCGTACCTGGGCGCGCGTCGGCCGGGGCTTGTCGGCGTCCTCGCGATCGATGGTGGGTACGGGCGATCTTCTGGGATCCTTGGCAACGCGTTGGACACGGTGGTGAGGCCGATCGTGGAGAGAAGAGAGGGGAGGTGCGTCGGGGTGCGACGTGGCCGGCATGGCCATGTCCACGCCATGTCTGGCCCTCCCTTGGTGTTTCTTTGGCATGGGCTCGGTGTAGGATTGTTCCCTGGTCAAGGCTAGGGCTGGTGGTGGTCAAGATTTGGTCTGTTTTGATCAATTTCAAAAATGTGATGATCTTGTTTTTAATAAAAAGTCTCTACTTTGCTTGATCCTAGCTCTTGATCCAAGATGAATTTGGGGTGGTGCCCTTTACAAAAGTTGTTCATCTTGTTGTGTACTTGGATGACATGCAAAGAATTGAATTTGTTTAGTTTAGAAATTTTGAAATAGAGAGGCTCAAAGTGGTGACCAGAGTATAAAAGTCAAAAATGACCATTATCTTATGTGAGCATATTTTAATTCTTGGCTTTGATTTAATTGGGGTTTCTTTGATTCTCAAAGTTGTAATAACTATTTAATAACATATTACCACTAATGGTGAAGATCAATTGGGTCTAGGGTCAAAGTTTGTAAAAATATCATATGTCATATGTTAGGGTTTTTAGGGTTTTCTTCTTATTTGATTTCTTTCTCTTTTTCATTTATTTGTTTGGTGATCATCATTGGATCACTCTAGGGTTGTGGAGTTCATCACATACACAAAATAACACTCATCATGGCATACCACTCAAAATGCACAAGTCCTATGCAGGGCACTATATGAAATTTGAAAAGTTTTTGTTGGTTCTCAAATTTGGATAATTGGATTTGTTCTTCTTCCTTTATTTGAAATTTGAGATGTTACACAGTATACCCCTATCCGTCTCTTCTTGGCAACCTCTCTCTCTCTCTCTCTCTCTCTCTCTCTCTCTCTCTCTCTCTCTCTCTCTCTCTCTCTCTGTCGGTGGAGAATAAACATGAGGCATACATATTTGCGGATTTCGGTGATTGCATTATTTGTCACCCTCTAACAATTATCAACTATCTTGAGTTGTCCTTTTCTTTTAGGGAATATAGTTTGGGATATAGTATTGGTATTTTGAAACGGCCTAAAAGTGGTATAATTTTGTTATAAACATGAGGCATACATTTTTGCTGATTTCGGCGATTGCATTATTTGTCAACCTCTAACAATTATCAACTATCTTTAGCTATCCTTTTCTTTTAGGGAATATAGTTTGGGATATGGTATTGGTATTTTGGAAAGGCCTAAAAGTGGTATAATTTTGGTATAAACATGAGGCATACATATTTGCGGATTTCGGGGATTGCATTATTTGTCACCCCTCTAACAATTATCAACTATCTTTAGCTTTCCTTTTCTTTTAGGGAATATAGTTTGGGATATAGTATTGGTATTTTGAAACGGCCTAAAAGTGGTATAATTTTGTTATAAACATGAGGCATACATTTTTGCTGATTTCGGCGATTGCATTATTTGTCACCCCTCTAACAATTATCAACTATCTTTAGCTTTCCTTTTCTTTTAGGGAATATAGTTTGGGATATGGTATTGGTATTTTGAAACGGCCTAAAAGTGGTATAATTTTGGTATAAACATGAGGCATACATATTTGCGGATTTCGGGATTGCATTATTTGTCACCCCTCTAACAATTATCAACTATCTTTAGCTTTCCTTTTCTTTGAGGGAATATAGTTTGGGATATGGTATTGGTATTTTGAAACGGCCTAAAAGTGGTATAATTTTGTTATAAACATGAGGCATACATTTTTGCTGATTTCGGCGATTGCATTATTTGTCACCCCTCTAACAATTATCAACTATCTTTAGCTTTCCTTTTCTTTTAGGGAATATAGTTGGTAATTTCTGAATGCACACACTAACTTTGAAAACAACTACAAGTACATGTAATGAATAATGGATTTGTAACAAGGTATCCCTTGTAACAACTTCTAGCGCCTGGTGAGCAATGATAAGAATCCGATCGTAATTATACAACAAAAAAACAACCAGCCATCGATTAGCTTGCTTCTTCAACTCGATCACCTGCCTTAACTGCTTGTCCATTTTCTTCAGTTCTCCCTTCACTTCCACCAGTTCCGCATTGGGAGCATTAGGCATAATCGGAAGGTCCCTAATCGGAACGGCCTCTCCGCCGCATTCTCTACAGGTCCCCCCTTCCCAAATTACCCCAATAGCGCCAATTGATTCCTGCAAAATAAGTGAACGTACACATCGATCCACTCGAAATGCCTGCATTTCTTCAAGATCTGAAAACAACGTGAACCCTAAATCCCAAATTCGAGGGAATAACAAGAAAATCGAGAGAAAACAGAGAAATTGGAGCGAGATCTAACCTTATCCCCCTCTCTATATGGCAAGCTCTCGCATGCAACGAACTCACGTCCACGGTTGCCGTTCTCGTCCGTCTTACAGATCGACCGCTCGGCTCCTGGCGTGGGGCATCTTGTCAAAGGCACGGTCCATACTGCGGCCATGAAGAACGGGAGGTCGAAGAGAAACTAGACATCACCGCGTGCCGGAGAAGGGTCGCCGGAGAAGAAGAACAATGGGGCGCGGAGAAAGAAAGGGGAAGCAATGGCACGGGCACGGGCGCTGGCTAGCTCGGGCTCCCATTTTGCAACGGTCACCTGGGTAAGTGGGTCCGGCGCGTTAACGTGGACAAGTTGTGGGTCCCACGATGATCTGGATAAGTGGAGACGTGTCCACCGCGGGGCACCACGGCCCCACTTGCCAGCACCAACCAACGTCAACTAAACGGGATTCCTTCCGTCCGAGCTCTTTCTGCGGGTTATAGACAAGGGGTTGGGAAAAACTGAGGAAAAACTAAGGATCTGGGGAAAACTGAGTACAACTAAGGAGCCGAGGGCACGAAAATAGAAATCCCTTGAAGTTAAGTGATTCTCAAGTCTTGCGCTGTTCATGTTCTTGTCGAAAATCATTGTAACACGATCAGTGCTTCCAAAAGATAACACATTAATTGTCAAATTATCTTTTTTTAGAACCATTGGTTATTTACCCTCAATCCTGAAAAGATATGAGTTATCTTGTTATTTTGCAGTCTTGCAGGCAAGTCAAGTTTATGCACCTCTTTATTTTTAATCCCACTCTGTACGTTGTTTGTCTTCTGCGAAATGGAAGTTGCATCTCTGCTGGTAAGACATCAAATACCTATTCAAATCCATTGCCATCTGTTTAGAAAACTAATGTCATGGCTGTGCAAATTATAGAAGGAAGAAGCTATATAATCCGTCTAATATTGTCAGGATTAATTGTGTGAAATGCAGGAACAAGATGATTGTTATGTTTCTTCGTAGCTGGGAGTGCGATCTTTATTTCTTCGTGATATCACAGTTTGATTTATTGATTGTAGTTGGTCAAGCGTTGATCAGACCATTCAGTTGGTGTCTATGTAATGGCAAAACGACAATAGAGGTGAAGCTGAGCTAAGTAGATGTTGGTAAAGGAGAAGGATGATTATGTGAGTAAGAGAGAGATACTGTGTGATGGCGTACCAACAGTAGAGTTGAAGCTAAACTAAGTAGCTGGTGGTAAATGAGAAGGATGATTATGTGAGTAAGAGAGAGAAAGGAAGTCTCTTTGTGTTATTTCCTCCACACAATACAGAACAGCTTGCATTGAATGCATGCAGAGTAATCTCCACCACACAAATAAAGGGAGCAGACCAGCCTTGGTTGAGTTAAGAGTTTCCGGAGACGGCGCTCTTTCAAGCGATGATGGGCATCTCCAACGGGGAGACCCAAATCGACACGTAGGCCGTCCTCGGGATCTTTGGTGACCGGAGTCCACAACTAGGGATAATAAGATACCAGGGGCGCGCCTCTAGCAGCGAGGATTCAGGTGAGGGGCGGTCCTCTCGCCAGCGTTGGGGAGGGAGCAGAATTCACTGCAGCAGCAGGGAAGGGGAAAAATTCGCGGCAGCGGTGGGAGGCAGTGGAGGAGCAGATCTTCTCGCTAGCGGTGGGGATGCAGATAAGGGGCAACCATCGGCACTAGCGACAGGAAGGCAACGGAGGGGATGGTCGACGTGCCTCGACGAGGGAAAGAAAAGACAGTGGCGGAAGTTGAGAGCGTGTGATGTGTCTGGTTCGTGTTGATTTTCTTTTCTTTCTGTAATCCATAGTAGGGCATACACCTCTCCTTTATTTTTCTTCTCTACAATGTGGCAATGAAGTGAGCTACTTCATCAATTTATATACTTATCAGTAGGCAATGAGATAAATTTTATACACTTATCTGTGGTCCAGCTAGCATTAGAATTATACATTATGCTTGCTTTTAAATTTAAAATCTTCTAATACCTTTATCATGACTATTTTTAATTGATTATTTTGAAAAAAATCATCATTTTCTCAACAAATTGCATCATACAAATTCTGTAATGACTCTGTGGTGTGTGGATGTTAAACTTGACAAAATATAGGACGAGAGATGCTTTCTTAACAGTATTTTTGAACATGTATTTACTTAGGTAATAGGATACTTATTCCGTACGAAATTATGATTGTAAAAAACAACTCAACCTACTATTGATTAATACTCCCCTAATCTAAATTAATTGACTTTATTTCATTTAAGTGGAGTCAATTAATTTGGATCACATGGAGTACTCCCTCCGATCCGGTATTTTGGGCTTATTAGGAATAGCACCGCGATCAAGGTGTAAAACTATTGGCCAAGTTGAGTCTCGTTTTTCCATATAACTCCACCAATCAGCATACCATTTTGATTTTTCCATTAAGTATTGCTATTAAGGTGGGCAAGTGAACCATCATTTTGGTCCACTTCATGCAAAGAAACCGTTTCACACAACCTAGAAAAAACGAGAGAGAAGCATGCGATGTGGCTAGAGTAAATCTAGGAGGCAATTAATTAGGAAATTAAATGAAAGCATGCCTTATTTCTTAGGTGTTTTGGAACAAATAGTTTTTCACAGGAAGCCCATAGTACCGGACCGGAGGGAGTACTATTTGTCAAATTCATATGCCATAAGACAATGTTTATTTTATTCAAGCTAAAATAGAGTGAAACATGAAAGTAATTACTTAACTAAAATTTGAACATAGATGTTGCTTGTTTGTGGATGGTGCGATTGCACGCACACGCTTACACCGTTAGGCCATATAACTTATTTAAGTAGCTAATTAAACCACACATAGGTAAAAGGTAAAAAAAACAATTTGATTGAAGACAAGTAGGATTCCAAAGACACATATTATTATATTTATAAATATTAAAGTATTGTTTGTACTAATCAGAAAAGAAGTATTTCTTCAGTTATGATGGTCCAAAATACATGTGTGGAACTTACCGCCGAAGAGTAACAAGAAGAAATAGAACTTGAAATCATGCAGATGCACAACAATGATATCTTTTATTGTGTTCGGTATTATCATTCTGTAGTACATTATGATATTCCTGATTTGTTTTCAATTTTCATAGTGAGTTGTGAATTATATATGTGCACTGAGAAATAAAATTTAAAAACCCGTTGCAACGCACGGGCATTTGTACTATATGAGTAAAAGAAACATCTGCAAAGGTGGCACTAACGATGTGACGGTAGCAGACGTGGGTCCTCCGTCGGCCCAAGGCCCAGAGACCAGTTCATGAACATCATTTCTAAATCTCTGAGAGAAAACAGAGAAAACCACGACCGCCATCTCCGATTAGATGTTTGCATTAATAATTTCTCAGCAACTGGATCTAGCTAGTGGCCAATCTCCAAATATCAACACCCGAACGGCCTATATACACCATTCCAGCTACTCACCACCGCAAAGCACACACCCGGTGCCAGTATCACCGCGTTACTGCCTATCTACAGAAAAGAGACCTTGGATGGCCACCCGGCGCATCGTTTGGCCTACACAAAACGGCAAAAAGCATCATCCTATCGATGGAATCCTTCGCCCACAAGGAAAGGGAGATTGTTTAGCCTCCAAGATAACCACTACTAGGCACTGATTAGACAGGTTGCTTTGCTAGATGCCTCGTTTCTGCAGCGGTTCTCTTCTCGCTCGCCAAGCAGAGCAGAGCAGGTTGGTGGTACAGTCGTACAGAGAATACAGAGTTCAACATTCACCCAGGCGCGAATGTGCGGGGCAAAAGGAAGAAACAAAGCGAGACGTCAACCTCAGCCCAGTAGTGATGTGCCACCTCTTCGATGCCCACCATCTGCTTCCCGGCCTAATCCCATCCTCTTCTTTCGACGCGCCAACCAACCTCAGAGGAAAGTGAGTGAGCGACCGAGCTCTCCTAGCTCAGCTTAGGCTGCTTCTCAGCTACCTCTTGCTCTCTCGCGAATTCATCGATCTCCAGAGTTGCGGATCAGGCGCCCGGTGTCGAGCTCCATCGATCGCCGCCATGGCGTCCATCGTCGTCATCGCGCTGGTCCTCATCCTCGACCTCCTCGCCTTCGTCCTCGCCATCGGCGCCGAGCGACGCCGGAGCATGGTAAGCTAACCCACACCACGTACATAATAGTTCAATTCAAGCATGGTTGGAAAAGAAGCACCAGGAGCTGAGCGGTTCTGTTTGTTGCTGCTCGCGAAAATTGATCGAAAGCGCAGGCGTACGTGAACGTGGACGACGTCGGGAGGGCCTACTGCGTGTACAGCACGGACGCCTCCACCTGGTACGGCGTCGGCGCGCTCTCGCTGCTCCTCGCCGGCCAGGCCCTCGCCATGGCCGCCAGCAGGTGCTTCTGCTGCGGCCGCGCGCTCTCGCCCGGGCGGTGGCGCGCCTTCTCCGGCGTCTGCTTCGTCATCTGCTGGTAATTTAAACGAACCACTCAGCCAGTCCGGTTGCCGATTGCCTTACGCAGCAACTTCTTGTTCTTTTGTTTATTCAGTTTTTTTGCGCAGTAGAGCCCTCGAGATATGCAGGTTTATTGGTCGTATATTATGTACCCACTGCCCAGTTGATGCGTCGTTTATTATTGGTCCTGGATGCACGGCCAGGCAGCTTCTAGTTGCAGTGCCTAATCCAAGATAAGCTTTTGCTGTCTTCTTTTCAACAACAAAAAATCTCATTAGAGTGACACGGAGAAAGTAATGAATTATGATAGATTGACAATGGTATTGACATGACAAAAACCTGACCAATCCTCTGACAAGAACTAGTAATTATCATTTACTACATTTATCTCGCCCTCTATTTTCGTTTACATGTCACTTTTGGCAATTTCTTAAGGATTATTGAACATTTCATTTATTCAGAAATAATTGACACTACACATTTTAAGATTCGCACTATACAATTTTCCTAATAGGACGGGTCGCCACGTTGGAGATGGCTTAATGCATGCCCGCTGCATGGCATGCCTGTGTGTGTTATGGGCCGCTCCAAAATACTGCCCAATAACAGGACACCTTTTTTGTATTTTTGTATATTTGAACAATTTTTGATTTGAACATATTTAAAAATGAACAATTTTCAAATTTGAATTATTATTAAATTCAAACAACGTTTGAATTTAAAAATTTCAGATATGAACTAAATTCAAAACCGTAAAAGCGAGGGAAAATGGGAAAGCCCGTGAAAACCTGAGAAATACCATCAGAAAACCACAAAAATCCAAAAAAAAAGAAGGAAAAGATATGTCACTAAAACCCTTCCATTACATGAGCCAGCCCAAAACGACATGTGGCTCGTGCATGCAACATTGTTGCACGCAGCGGGCGTTGGGAGGTGCTATATATACACCGACTTGGTCGGCATAGACCAGGTGCTACATACCTCTCCAGGTCGTACATGGGCTCAGCCCATAAGACTAGGTACTTTTTTCCTTTTTCTATTTTATTTTCTATTCCTTTTTTCTGTTTTGATAGTTAAAATATTTTTCTAAATTTTAAACATTATTCAAAATGTAAACATTTGTTCAATTGAAATACTTTTAAATTTTAACTTTTTTAAAATTTCAACATTTATAGCAATTTAACATACTCAAATATGAAATTTTTTAAAACTAATTTCTTTGAAATGGGAACAACTTCGAAATTTGATCATTTTCTAGTTAAAACATTTTTAAAATTTAAGCATTCTTCAAATTTCAGCATATTCAAAAATTTGACCAATTTTAATTTTTTTTTTGAATAATAATATTTTTCAAATCTTAAAAGAAACAGAAACGGAAAAAATGAAAAAGGAAAAAATGAAATAGAAATTAGAAAAAAAGACATAACTTAACTGGGCTGACTCATACCATGTGCCGGTTGTAAGACCCGTACCACGCGTCGCACACCCTCGGGGGTGGTATGGGCCGGCCTAGTGCGACGTTGTAGGTGTTTCTTTTTCCTTTTCCTTTTCCTTTTCCTTTTCCTTTTGTTCTTCTTTCTTTTCTTTTCTTTTTTTATTTTTCTTAAGATTCAAAAATGTCAATTTTTTAAAATGTGCAGATTCTTAAAAAATCCTTTTTTTACTTTTATTTTATAGAACGTTGAAATTTGGAAAATGTTCAAACTAAGAAAAAAATTAAATTTAGAAATTTTCAAAATAATAAAATATTCACATATAAAAATATCCATATCTCACAAATGTTTATATTTTGGAAAATTCGAATTTCGGAAATTGTTCAACTTTGAAACATATTCAATTTTTAAAATTGTTCATATTTGTAGATATATATATTCAAACTTTTTTTAAAAAAAATAATAAATAAATAAAGAGAAAGTGAAAGTGAAAGTACCTCATTTTGTTGGGCCGTTGGCCAACCTAACCTCCACGTTACGCCAGGATGTGCGGCTCCCTGCTCATGTCGACCTGGTCGGTCAATAGGAGCTCCCCGATAAGGGGAGATGCTATCCATCGAGCTGGTTGGCGTTGATGCGGTTGCCGCACACCCCCATGTGCCCCGGGTTACTAACTGGGTCACGGCCCAAAACAAGGTAAGCCGTTTTTTGTTTCTTTTTTTGGTTATTTCTTTTCTCTTTTAAAAATATTTTAAAAAAATCTGAACTTTTTCAGATTTAACTATTTTTCAAATTCGACCATTTTAAAAAGAAATCCTATTTAAAAATCTAAACATTTTTCAAAATTGAACAATTTTTAAATTTGACCATTATTTAGATTTGAACAATGTTCAAAATTTATCATTTTCAGATTTGAACAATTTTCAAAGTTTATCATTTTCAGATTTGAACAATTTCTAAATTTGAATATTTTGAAAAAAATAAATGATTTTAAAAAATCTAAACATTTTCCATATTTGAACTAATTTCAAATTTGAACATTTTTCAGATTTGAACAAATTTCAAATTTGAATATTTTTCATATTTGAACAGTTTTTGAATCTAAAAATTTAAAAAACATTTTTTAATAGAATCTGGACATTGTTTAAATTCAAATATTTTAGATTTAAACAATTTTCAAATTCAAATATTTTTAGATTGGAACAATTTCTAAAAAAATAAAAATGAAAAGAAAACAAAAAAAATAGAACAGATAAAAGGAAACCCAAACTGGGCCGGGCCGGGGTTGTGCGCCCGCTGACTTGGTCGGTGTACAGTATTTGCCCCCATAAGCGCCTACCTAGTCGGCATATACAATTCATCGCGGGCATGTGGTAGGGATTGCCGGCTAGGGAGCAAGGCGGCACTAACAATGTCACTGTAACAGACGTGGGCCTCCGTCGGCCCAAGGCCGAGGGACTAGTTAATGAACATCATTTCTCTATCTCTGAGAGAAAACAGAGAAAACGACCGCCATCTCCGATTAGATCGTCCATTAAGAATCTCTCCGCAACTAGATCTACCTAGTGGCCAATCTCCAAAAATCGACAGCCGAACGACCTACACCATGCGAGCTACTCAGTACTCAGTATCACCCGGCGCATCGTCCGTCGTACACAAAACGGCAAAATTAAAGCATCATCCTATCGAGGGAATCCTTCGCCCACAAGGAAAGGAAGATTGTTTAGTTTAATCTCCAAGATAGCCACTACTAGGCACTTGATTAGACAGGTTGCTTTGCTAGATCCCGGCCATCTCGCTCGCTAATTAATCAACGGCGGCCAAGCAGAGCAGAGCATGTCGGTGGTACAGTCTACAGAGTAGTAGTAGAGTCCACCCAGGCGCGAATACGAATGTGGGCTAAAGGCAGAAACAAAGGGAGACCCGTCAACTTCAGTCCAGTGGTGGTCATCATCTGCGGCTCGGCCTGATCCCATTCTCTTCTCTTCTTTCGACGCGCCAACTAACCTTAGAGTAAAGTGAGCGAGCGAGCTCTCTCCTAGCTCAGCTTTTGCTCCGTCGCGCGCGAACTGCATCGATCTCCGGACTCGCGCGCGGATCAGCCGGTGCTGGTGGTGCGCAGCTCGATCGATCGGCGCCATGGCGTTGGCGTCCATCGTCGTCATCGCGCTGGTGCTCATCCTCGACCTTCTCGCCTTCGTCCTCGCCATCGGGGCCGAGCGGCGCCGGAGCACGGTGAGCACCGGCACACACACATAGCTCAACTCGTTTCTGTTAAAGGCATGCGTGACCGGCCGTTCTGATCGGGCGCGCGCAGGCGGTCGTGACCAACGACGGCGCCGGGAGGTTCTACTGCGTCTACACCACGGCCGCGGACTTCTCCACGTGGTACGG
The DNA here is from genome assembly GCA_030979885.1 of Lolium multiflorum. Classification (NCBI taxonomy): domain Eukaryota; kingdom Viridiplantae; phylum Streptophyta; class Magnoliopsida; order Poales; family Poaceae; genus Lolium; species Lolium multiflorum. The sequence goes on along the minus strand of JAUUTY010000832.1, from coordinate 71,114 downwards.
CGTCGCCGCGCTCGCGCTGCTCCTCGCCGGCCAGGCCATCGCCATGGCCGCCAGCAGGTGCTTCTGCTGCGGCCGCGCGCTCTCGCCCGGCCGGTGGCGCACTTTCTCCGGCGTATGCTTCGTCATCTGCTGGTAATAATTTGTTTACTAATTGATTGAATAAACTAGCCAGTCCGATCGCTGATTTGCTTAGGCTAGCATAGTGTTAGTAACTTAGTGGTTCTACAGAAATTAAAATAACGTGACAGCTAATTAAGGAGAAGCGAGAAGATTAGAGTAACATAAGTAAATACTGTATCATAGCCCATATCACGAGAAAATTGAATGACAAACAAATCTTAGTACTACATATCCTTTGCGTTGCAAAATGGACACAATAATTTTCAGTTTTTTGCGGGGCACACATAAGTCGTTAGTTGGAATAAAAAAATGGATATAGTATAACACCTAAATATTTTATTTCCCATACATATTGTAGAGATCCATGGAAGAAATGCTTTTCCGAAAACAAGTCTCTTCACTCTAATTTTTGAACTTCAATTTATTACCCTGGAAAAAGGTAAAACCTAATCCTCTGAACATGTGGCATCGTTCTATCGTTTATTCATGTTTATGTTCTTCATTAATAAAGGTCATATGCATCGATTGATGCAGAGGCTATGGAGTTTCCGCCGTTTTGAAAAAAAATCAGCATCCTCCCATCTTGGTATTGTTGATGAAAACCGTTTTCACTTGAAAGAAATGCCTATTTGAAGCACTGGTATAGAGCTATCAAGATAAGGGAAAGACAAAGCAAAAATGTTCTCAAATAGGATGATTCTCGATGCAAGATATTGCACTATTTATGTACTTCACAAGCACAGACTATTCTTTTCCAAAAGAGTTTATTGAACTCCGAACATTATCTTCTTTTTATATTGTATAATAAGATGCAAATTAGATAGGGGACTATCCAATAAGAGAGCACGAGTAAGCAATAAGTTCATCCCTTACTTCAATCTTCACCACAAAAAGAAACACACATAGTTTTCGTAATTAATAAAACAAGCTTAGTAATCAAATAGTTTTTTCTTTCAAAATGGGGTGTGAGCCCCGTCTCTTCATCGAAGACATGCATACGAACTTTGTTAAATTCTTTTTATGTGGATGACCCGGATAAATTCATGCATTTCTCACAGAGATGTAAACAGCTTCATATCTATATCTGAGCTAAACTAGTTTGTATTGTGACAAAAGGTATTATGCTACAGTGTACGCTGGTTTTGTAGAGGGGAAAACATAGAGAGAGCTCATGTTTCTTAATGAAATATAAGGTACGTAGAGAATGCTAGCAGAAAAGGTATATATGTAGAGAGTATCTAGATGTACATCTGCAAGGTATTTTTTCAGGATTTTCTGTAACTTTCAAATATGATTGCATAATCACAATTATCAGTGCAAGGAACTCTGTCAACTACTCAATTGTTTGCTCTGAAAAATCTGAACCTCTGAAGCTCTGAAATGGTGGTGCAGGCTGACGTTCGTGATCGCCGAGCTGTGCCTGCTGGCCGGGTCGGTCCGCAACGCGTACCACACAAAGTACAGTGGCTACTTCATCAACGGGCCGCCCCACTGTCACATGCTTCGTAAGGGCGTGTTCGCCGCCGGCGCTGCCTTCACCTTCCTCACGGCGCTCTTTGTCGAGCTCCACTACATCTTCTACGCCAAGGCCCGCTCCGCCGCCGCTGCCACCCCTCCCATAATCCACGGAGGCGGCATCGGCATGACCCGCATCTGAAGGATCCATATCCACCTTGACCCTCTTCCTGCAACGTCTGTTTGTGTGACTCTGATGTGCTGAACACTGTCTATTAATTAGTTACCTCGTGGACTGATGTACAGATCACATTTGTGAGACTATTGATAACTTAGTAGACATCAGCTAAATATTTCATTGTGTGTGCGTGTGTGTGTGTGAGCAGCATAATAGAATGGACCGAGAGAACATCTTCTGTCCGTGTTCATTTCTTCCGCTATCCTTGCATTATTATTTTTGCGGATTGTCTATCCTTGTATCTTGTCTCGAATTCAAATATATTTTTGTAGTGTGTTTTTAAAATCTACATCATCCCCATTCAGTGAAGAAGGCGAATATACGCCGAACAGACACAATACTGAAGGTTAGTGAGGCAATTTTTTAAAATTTCTGATTGATTGATTGAGAACCAACCTGAGATTTGGTGGTTAGGTAGGTGGTTGTACCCCTAACCCACCAGACTTCAAACCCTAGGTTTGACATCTGTGTGTCTCATAAAGGAGGAATATGCATTCAGTGGGAGGCGACGTTCCCGTCGACAGCGATGCGCCTATAGTGACTTCGTCAATTTATGATCCAAACTGCCGGCTCAGTCTTTCGAAGGTGCTCACAGAGGTAGGGTGTGCGTGTTTGTGCGTTTATAGGGGTGAGTGTACGTGTGTGTATATGAGCGTCTACGTTGTACCGTGTTTCTCGGAAAAAAAATCTGATTGATTTGTGTGCTTGCATTGGAAATACATTCTACGTGGATCAATATAAAATGAGTCTGGGTGGTCCTATATAACTAATATTGGTGAAATAATTAGAAATTTGGAAATTAATACAATCAAGATGAATATCCCAACAATTAAATTTGTGAGATTAATTAGCATCAACACATAAATGTCTGACAAATAATGCAATCTATCACCTAATTTGAATCTCTACACCCAGCTCAACCACGAAAGCTAATCTGACCACAAGTCACTGGGATGTTCTGGGATCTCTGCAATTGACCACTTGGAAAATGGGGTAATCTTCTTGATTGCGGTATTTGAATATTTATGCCAAACTCTTTTAATTTTAGAAGTTCATTGTCACCAAGTATTACTAGTTTATTTATCTGGTTTACCATAATGTATTTTTCTATTCCTCTCACAACATTATCGAGATAACTGTCTTGGAAAATTAAAACTTAATTCTTAATGTTGTACAAGTTAGGTGTGTATCAGTATTAGTACTTACTTGAATTCTTGTCTAAATCCATAAAAGATAAATTGTGGAAACAATCGCATCTACCAATGGTACAATTTATGCCACTGTAATTTCAGTTACGAGTTTGTGACTATTTTAGTATCTATAAATAAATACCTTACAGTGTAGCTTGATAGTAGTTTACAACATATGTTTTGAAATAACTGACTTAACTTTATCTAAATATACATACATATATATTTACACACCAAGATGTGTCTAGAAATCCTTCGGATGCTCCAAACTTTTCAGCCTCCTGCTTGCATGCGTGTGTCCACTTTCACCTGAAATTTAGACTTTGCTTCGTAGCAGCAAAAAACCTCCGAATTTATTGAAGCAAAAAAGGGTTCGACTAAAATAGATGGAGTGTTGCGACTCATTTAGAGTTTGTTTCGTCGCAACAAAAAAGTCCCCCTTATGCTTCATTGAAGCAAAAAAAAAAAATGGTTCATGTAAATACAAAAAAAGAAAAAGACATGTCGGACAGAGAATGCTGGAAACTCGCCGGAGATTCACCGGAGACCTCGTCGGCAGGGGATGCTGCGACGAGCCGGGGCAACGACGCTACCATCAGGTGGAGGCGGTGTTTAAAGGACTGGGCATCGATGCTACGATGGTACAATATTGTTGCTTCAATTGTTCCCCTATCCTGCGACTTTAGTAGAAAAGGTTTGCTACAAGGTCTCCGGCGATGTTCTCCAGTGATGTCGTGTTTTTAGTACAAATGCTACAATGCTATAATAGTATATTATTTTTGCTACAATTGTTCTGTCATGTTGCTACTTTAGTACAAAAGTTTTGCTATGAGGTCTCCGGCAAAGTACGGTGCTCCGGCGAGTTCTCCGACGAAGTACGGTGCTCCGGCGAGGTATCCAGCGAAGTACGGTGCTCCGGTGAGGTCCACAACCGAATGATCTTTGTGTTTTTGTATTTGGTCGAACCGTTTCTTGCTTCAATGAACCAAAAGCAGAGTTTTTTTTACTTCAATGAAGCTAAAATGGGCATTAAAGAAAAACTGAACAGAGAATCTAACCTAACGGCTCATATTTATTGGATCCAACGGTGAGAAACCCGGAGATTGGGAGGTTTGTAGCCTTCGGAGTTCGGAGGATATAGATCATTTTCCTATGCAATACTGACCAACAGGATGATCGGTAGGTCACGGTTTTTGCATCCGGATTTGTAAACATGGCAATTGACCGTCCGAGTCTTTGTCCCTGTAAGGGTGGACACGAGCCAGCTCGGGCTGGGCTCGGTCCGAGCCGCCATTTGGCTCGAAGTTTTCTGGCTCGGTTCGGTCTGGCTCGCTGTGGTGACGAGCCGGGAAAACAGGCTCGGCTCGAGTTTCACAGAAACTCGGTCTGCCTCGGGCTGGCTCGCGAGTCAGACACCATTGGTCACTGCCAGTTGGGCCCATGGTGGAGCAGCCAGGAAGAAGATGGCAGTCTCGACGAACTTGCGCAGTTGACCTGGCCCACCTGGGGGCTGGGGACGAGAGGAGCATAAGGGCGAGTCCAGTGTTGGCTATGCCGTCGTCTCGCAGCAGTCACCGAGTAGAGGTACTAGAGGAGCAGCAGATCGCGGGTGCCAGCAGCGATGTGGCCAGGGAGACGACGAGGCTGAGAGTCCGCGCGGGACATGGGACGGCAAGGACGGCGGACGGCGGGGGCGACGGCAAGGACGGCGGACGTCGGGGGCGATGACAAGGACGGCAGACGGTCTTCTTCCTCGCTGGATTGGGCGCGCTGGTCTTCTTCCTCCCGGCGGCGGCGCGTGCGGCTCTGTGCTTGGAGAACGAAATAACGAATGGATGTGAGGAACAGTTCGTGAGTCGTGACCTACCCCGTTTCGTTTGATCTGCTCATGGGCCAGAAAATAGCCCACTCTCTCTTTCCCTTGGCCTTCCCATGAATTCGAAAAAAAAATCTGGCGACCTTTCGGTCTGGCTCGGGCCGAGCCAGGCGAGCTTTCAGCCCGCCACGGTCCAGAAAAGTAGGCTCGGCTAGGTCTCTATCTAACGCGGGCCGGGCCCAAAACGAGCCGAGCCAGGAAAAGCTTGGACCGAGCCAAAAGCTCGGCCCGAACGTCCAGCCTTATCCCTGTGTGCCTACAAAATCATGGTGCGGCACTTGCCGCCGATCGAGCGGTGCGTATTCTTATCAATCGAGATCTAGGCCAACACCACGTACGCTAATGACGACGGCGGCGGCGGGCGGTGACGTGAACTGGCACGCGATGGGCGAGGGTCTCCTTCACCTGACGGCCAGGGAGGTGGGTAGGCTGCACGGCGTTCCGCTCGACGTGGTGCTCCATATGCCGCCCGGCGCCCACGGCCGCCTCGCATCCGTGGAAGACCACGTCGTGGTCGAGACGGACGAGGCAAACCACCTGATCAAGTTCGCCGACTACGGCCAGTTCATGAATGTCTTCGTAATTCCGCCGCCGCCGCCTCCGATGGACCAGCCTTATCCGCTCGGCATGCTCACCGTCGTCGTCATGCCCTACGCCGACTTCGCCTCCTGCAAGAAGCTCGACGAGCTCTCATCAAGAACCGCCACTCCGCATCTGCACGGCTACTACCTCAGGATCGAGATCGCCAATCGCGACCTCCTGCTCCGGAAGCTCCGAGCCACGGCCGCAGTGGACGACGAGGCGAGCAGGGTCCGCGACCTCGCGGCGCAGATCAAGAGCCTGGGACGCGGCCTCTTCCCCGCCAACAAGTACCCCGGAAGGTCGTCAGCGCACGCTCTTCGCCAAAACCGTCAGATCGCCATGGAGAGGCTCCTCAAGGCGCACCTCGACGCGAAGCAGTACGGCGACGCGCACGACCTGCTCCTGCTCCTCGACAAGCGGAAGCACGACGCCGTCTTCACGTCCTACGACCCGTGCCGCGACTCTCCCGGAGGCGACGACGGTTCCCCCGAGGACCTGGCGGGGAAGAAGCAGAGGGTGGCGCGCCGCTTCGAGGAGTACAGGCATGACCTAGAACAAAAGCACGGGAATACCCCCCTGCACCAGTGGCCGGAGCGTGCGGTTGTGCTCCAAACTGAGGCCCGACGCAAGTTCGACAGGGAGATAGTCGACGCGCGCAGACAGGTGATCGACATTGTTCAGACTGCGGTTCAGCAACTCCAGAGTATCGCTGAACAGCTGATGGCCGCGGGAACACAACCAAGCCTTCTTGGGTGTGATTGAGTTATATGTAGTAGGTAGGTCAGATATAGGATCATCTGATATTTTCCGAGAATGGAGACTGGCATAATTCATGAATTTTCTGTGTTTTGTATCTCTTATTAAACGATAAAACATATCAACACGAATATTTAAAGGACAGCACAACTTTAGAACCACATTGTGTAATTTATTTTTCATAATTATTGGTACAATGTGGGAATCCATAGTGTGGGTGGTAGAGTAGGTACATGGGAGCTCAGAAAATCCACTCTCGGCTCATAAGATATTCATTCACATAGTCGTCAAGTTCTGTAACTCGTCTATTCAAGTCTATGTATTGCATGCTTTTAGTTAATTTGTAATAATTTGGCCTTTTTGAAAATTGACTTACAAAGTAATTCTTACCAACATCAAACCATTTTCCACTACATTTTATCATTTTCATTACAACTCCAGACTGATATTAATTGGGAAAATAATCGGGTACGATTAATTGGCAATCTACTTGGAAGTACATATTTACTAGTCAAAATTCACTAAAGTCCGATGAAGACCTTTCTCAACACGCGGAACTAGGTTCAGACTATGCTCGCTGCTTATCTATCTCAAATGCTACATACTCAGAATTTGTGTCTAATTTCAAAAATGGATGTTATATGTTTGGGGATACAATCATAGTATTGGCTTGTGTAGTCCCTAAGTGCTATGATAGCAATGGATATAAAAAGTAGAAAATGCATAAACTTAAGTTGTCCCTAAGTTCTATGATAGCAATGGATATAAAAAGTAGAAAATGCATAAACTTAAGTTGCGTTTAGTCGAGAAAAACCTAAGAAAATTTGTATCCCTAGAATCATGTGATAGTCTGACAACTATACATCACAATTGTTAATACAAAAATAAGATGGTAAATGAAATCATTGCATTGGTCGTAATCTTAAAACTATACATCACAATTGCATATTTCATCAGTATGCACACTATCCAAATAAAAATTGTTTTGAATTTGATTTTCAACTCGGTTATTATATACGCAAACTGAGTTAGTTATTTTTTTAGTGTAAAAGTTATGCACATATCTTTACATGTGTATGCTCCCCTAAGAAGCCCTAGTGTACACACTGTCTCCCCAACTCAAACCTTTGCTTTCGCTTCCAAACACCGGTAGATTACAACCCCTTCTTTTGAATCGATTAATGTCCCTAGACCAGTGTTGTTTCATGTTCTTGTCATCCTTGACTCCATTTCTTGCCATGACTCCTTCTAAATCATTCTACACCACCATAAATGGGCATATCCATCTGTCTCTCTTAGATTATATTGTGAGTCCATTTCCTAATTAATACATTAGCTTCGTAATATATCTCACTCGGTCTTACAGTTTAGTGGGTATACGCGGACAATACAAATAAATGAACCGTCTACATTTATATTAAACATTCTTACCTTTTATATCTTTTCTTTACTATAACAAGTCGCTTTTCTAACTTTGGTATATGATATTATGTATTTTTCCTATTGTACCTCAGAGCACTATCTACATAAGTGTGCCAACAAATATAAGACTACTGATATGCAACTCAAGCATGTATGAGCAGGAATCCACATATGCTAGAGAAATACTCAATTTCTGATGGAAATAGTGCTAATTTCAAACTTAGTTTCTTGACGTTTCGCTGAACTTTTCTTGCCAAAACCGAACCAAAGAATAATAATAGAAAAAATACATTTATCAATGGAATAAGTGAGCCTCTCATATTTAGTATACAGTGTGTTTCTATGTGTTCATAATTTTTCTTTCACCATGAGTTTTGTATCTATCTGAGTATGTGTAATTAAATATCTTGATAGTGGATTCTATAAATGGATAAGGAGAACAAGCGTATTGCGGGGAATATCTAATCATGCCCCGATGGTCTCACCTAGTCTTGTATCATCTAGGTGGTGAATTGACAAAGTAAGACAAGTCAACAAATATCCAAACAACTAGTTATGGTAAACAAAACCAAGAGAAGCCCAAGAAAACAGATAAACTTGTCAGAAATGTAACTCTCAAAGTTGCACCATTACTTCTAGGAGACCCCACCTATGGCTCCAGTGTGTGTCGGACCCACACGCAGAGCTTCCCTCACCCTCCCATGCTGGGTCAGCCCAGACGGGGTAGTTTTTTCCTTTTTCCTAGTTTTTTTGGGAAAATCCATATTTTGAAAAAATATTTAGATGTAAAAAATATTCACACTTAAAAACTGTTTAAATTTGAAAAAATCAAAATTTAAAATGATCAAGTTTGAAAATTGTTGGAACTTAAAAAAGTGCAAATATGAAAATGTTCAAAGTTGAATATTTTTCAAATTAGTCATATTTCAAAAAGGTTGAAAGTTAAAAATGTTCAAAATTGTTCAAATTTAAAAATGTTTGGCAATAAAAATGTTGAGATTTGAAAAAAAAATCAAATTAAAAACTGCTTATTTTGAAAATTGTTGAAATTAAAAAGTTCAGAAATAAAAAATTTAAACTTTGAAAAAATGTTTAGATTTTCTAATAAAAAGAAACAAAAAAAGAAAAGAAAGATAAAAGAAACGAACAAAAAAAGATAAATGGAATAACACAAAAATGGAAAACCAGCAAAAGAAAACCAACTAATAGGCGGAAAGTTGGATTTACCGTTACTTGAGGATTGAGATTGCCAATCGTTGGGCGTACTGGGCCGCTTGGACCTTGGTTGTTCGTTTGAAGTAGTTGTAAACCGGACCGGTAAAAAACCTATTTAGGATAATAATTGGATACCAGAGCCTCCACCCTATCAATGGATAGGGAGAGAACAAAATCTGGATAAATACCAATTCCTATTACTGATAAAAAAGATACAGATTAAAATAAAGAGTTCGCGTCCAAATCCACAAAATTTGCGTTTGGAACATTAAAATAGCTTGTATCCATAGAACATCTGGGGTAACATAGATAATAAATAAATAGGAGTTAATATCATTCATATTGCCATTTCAAAAGTAATTAGCATTTTTGGCATTAACAGAAAATTTGGTAGTAATTAGGCCTTTTTAGGGAATTTAGCGAAGAAAATGAGAAAGCACGGATACAACTACTACTAAATTCCCCTAAAAAAAATTTGCTTCGCTAAATCCTTTGATCAGTATCAGCACCACCTCCTGTAGGCTGTAGTCTTCTGCTTGAGGGTCCTAGTATAAGACGAGCACCATTCATCGGCCCTGCACGTACTGTGGAATCGCGCGTGGAATGGTGGTGCTGGTGCTGGTAGGGGCCGGCACATCCTAGTACGGACCATTGACTTAGATATAGCCGAAAAAGCAACTCTAAGAGCATCTCTAGTGGTTCCTTTAAATAAGGATCTCTATATCTCCATATCTCCATATAGATGACCATCTATAAAGATTTCCTTACAGACGTACTAAGTTTTTCAGTCGAACGTCTATATCTAGACCGTCTATATTTTTTATTTAGTCACTGACAAGTCAAGAGGTTCTTTGAGAACTTGGTGTAGTTCCGATAGTGTCAGAACTTTGAAGCTATATTGTGTATGACAATATTAGTGACATATTTCAGACCGCGGAATTAAGGTTCCACCAGAAGACTAAACATATTTAATGCCGACTCATTTAGAAAATGAGTGATGCGTTGAGACGCAAATGAATTGCAAAATACATACGTTTCTGAGCATGTCAGATCCGTTGACTAAAACTTCTCCCGTGAGTAAAACATGATAAAGCACCGGAAGGCCAAGGTGTTATATCTTTACATATGTAAACTAGATTATTGACTCTAGTGCAAGTGGGAGACTGTTGGAGATATGCCCAAGAGGCAATAATAAAATGGTTATTATAATATATCTTTGTGTTTATGATAATGTTTACATACCATGCTATAATTGTATTAACCGAAACATTGATACATGTGTGTTATGTGAACAACAAGGAGTCACTAGTAAGCCTCTTGTATAACTAGCTTGTTGATTAATAGATGATCATGGTTTCGTGATCATGAACATTGGATGTTATTAATAACAATGTTATGTCATTATATGAATGATGTAATGGACACACCCAATTAAGCGTAGCATAAGATCACGTCATTAAGTTATTTGCTATAAGCTTTCGATACATAGTTACCTAGTCCTTTCGACCATGAGATCATATAAATCACTTATACCGAAAAGGTACTTTGATTACATCAAACGCCACTGCGTAAATGGGTGGTTATAAAGGTGGGATTAAGTATCCGGAAAGTATGAGTTGAGGCATATGGATCAACAGTGGGATTTGTCCATCCCGATGACGGATAGATATACTCTGGGCCCTCTCGGTGGAATGTCGTCTAATGTCTTGCAAGCATATGAATAAGTTCATAAGAGACTGATACGTCTCCGACGTATCGATAATTTCTTATGTTCTATGCCATATTATTGATGATACCTACATGTTTTATGCACACTTTATGTCATATTCGTGCATTTTCTGGAACTAACCTATTAACAAGATGCCGAAGTGCCTGTTTTGCTGTTTTTGGTTTCAGAAATCCTAGTAACGAAATATTCTCGGAATCGGACGAAATCAAGACCCAGGTTCCTATTTTCACCGGAAGCATCCAGAACACACGAGAACCAGAGGGGGCACGGGCCCCAGGACCATAGGCCGGCGCGGCCAGGCCCCGGCCGCGCCGCCCTATAGTGTCGTCGCCCTTCAGCCTCCCCGCGCCTCTTCGCCTATTTAAAGCCTCCGTCGAGAAAACCCGATGCGAAGAACCACGATACGGAAAACCTTCCAGAGCCGCCGCCATCGCGAAGCCAAGATCTGGGGACATGAGTCTCTGTTCCGGCACCCGCCGGACGGGGAAGTGCCCCCGGAAGGCTCCTCCATCGACACCGCTGCCATCTCCACCGCCATCTTCATCACCGCTGCTGCTCCCATGAGGAGGGAGTAGTTCTCCATCGAGGCTCGGGGCTGTACCGGTAGCTATGTGGTTCACCTCTCTCCTATGTGCTTCAATACAATAATCTCATGAGCTGCCTTACATGATTGAGATTCATATGATGATGCTTGTAATCTAGATGTCATTGTGCTAGTCAAGTGAGTTTTACTTATGTGATCTCCGGAGACTCCTTGTCCCACGTGTGTAAAGGTGACAGTGTGTGCACCGTGTGGGTCTCTTAGGCTATATTTCACAGAATACTTATTCACTGTTGAATGGCATAGTGAGGTGCTTATTTATATCTCTTTATGATTGCAATGTGTTTGTATCACAATTTATCTATGTGCTACTCTAGCAATGTTATTAAAGTAGTTTCATTCCTCCTGCACATGTGCAAAGGTGACAGTGTGTGCACCGTGTTAGTACTTGGTTTATGCTATGATCATGATCTCTTGTAGATTGAGTTAACTATTGCTATGATAATATTGATGTGATCTATTCCTCCTACATATGCATGAAGGTGACAGTGTGCATGCTATGCTAGTACTTGGTTTAGTCTTTTGATCTATCTTACACTAAAGGTTACTAAAATATGAGCATTATTGTGGAGCTTGTTAACTCCGGCATTGAGGGTTCGTGTAATCCTACGCAATGTGTTCATCATCCAACAAAAGTGTAGAGTATGCATTTATCTATTCTGTTATGTGATCAATGTTGAGAGTGTCCACTAGTGAAAGTGTAATCCCTAGGCCTTGTTCCTAAATACTGCTATCGCCGCTTGTTTACTGTTTTACTGTGTTACTACTGCTGCAATACTACCACCATCAACTACACGCCCAAGCTATTTTCTGGCACCGTTGCTACTGCTCATATATATTCATACCACCTGTATTTCACTATCTCTTCGCGAACTAGTGCACCTATTAGGTGTGTTGGGGACACAAGAGACTTCTTGCTTTGTGGTTGCAGGGTTGCATGAGAGGGATATCTTTGACCTCTTCCTCCCCGAGTTCGATAAACCTTGGGTGATCCACTTAAGGGAAAACTTGTCGCTGTTCTACAAACCTCTGCTCTTGGAGGCCCAACACTGTCTACAAGAATAGAAGCTCCCGTAGACATCAAGCACTTTTTGCGCGTTGCCGGGAGGAAAGGTAAAAGGCACTCATACTCCGGTTCAGGTAACAGTACTTTTCTGGCACCATTGTGTTTGTGCTCGAAGCTATTTCTTTAGATCCTGCAATTGCATCTTTTTGTTTCTTGTTTACACTAGTTTGGCATAATGGACAACAATGAGCTTCTTATTCTATTTCCTGATTTAAAACATGGATTGTTTGATGCGAAAATTAAAAAACCTATGAAATCTTATTTGCATGCTGGTAGTAATATTAGTATGAACGCTTTGAACACCATTGTTGATAATGATATAGAAAGTTCTAAGCTTGGGGAAGCTGGTTTTCATGATCTTTTTAGTCCCCCAAGCATTGAGGAGAAAATTTTCTTTGATGATACTTTGCCTCCTATTTATGATGATTATAATGATAGTGGTCTTTTGGTGCCACCTACTATGGAGAGTAAATTTTGTTGTGATTATACTATGCCTCCTACACTTGATGAGAATAATAATGATAGCTACTTTGTTGAATTTGCTCCCACTATTACTAAATTTGACTATGCCTATGTGGAGAGTAATTATTTTATGCATGAGACTCATGATAAGAATGCCTTATGTGATAGTTATATTGTTGAGTTTGCTCATGTTGCTACTGAAAGTTATTATGAGAGATGAAAATATGGTTGTAGAAATTTTCATGTTACTAAAATGCCTCTCTATGTGCTGAAATTTTTGAAGCTACACTTGTTTTATCTTCCTATGCTTGTTACTTTGCTCTTCATGAACTTGTTTATTTACAAGATTCCTATGCATAGAAAGCATGTTAGACTTAAATGTGTTTCGAATTTTCCTCTTGATGCTCTCTTTGCTTCAACTACTATTTCTTGCGAGTGCATCATTAAAACTGCTGAGCCCATCTTAATGGCTATAAAGAAAGAACTTGGGAGATAACCCATGTGTTATTTTGCTACAGTACTTTGTTTTATATTTGTGTCTTGGAAGTTGTTTACTACTGTAGAAACCTCTCCTTATCTTAGTTTTGAGTTTTGTTGTGCCAAGTAAAGTCGTTGATAGAAAGGTTGATACTAGATTTGGATTACTGCGCAGTTCCAGATTTCTTTGCTGTCACGAATCTGGGTCTACCTCCCTGTAGGTAGCTCAGAAAATTAAGCCAATTTACGTGCATGATCCTCAGATATGTACGCAACTTTCATTCAATTTGAGCATTTTCATTTGAGCAAGTCTGGTGGCCTAATAAAATCCATCTTTACGGACTGTTCTGTTTTGACAGATTCTGCCTTTTATTTCGCATTGCCTCTTTTGCTATGTTGGATGAATTTCTTTGATCCATTAATGTCCAGTAGCTTTATGCAATATCCAGAAGTGTTAAGAATGATTGTGTCACCTCTGAACATGTTAATTTTTATTGTGCACTAACCCTCTAATGAGTTGTTTCGAGTTTGGTGTGGAGGAAGTTTTCAAGGATCAAGAGAGAGTATGATACAATATGATCAGGAGAGTGAAAGCTCTAAGCTTGGGGATGCCCGTGGTTCACCTGCATATTATAAGAAGACTCAAGCTTCTAAGCTTGGGGATGCCCAAGGCATCCCCTTCTTCATCGACAACATTATCAGGTTCCTCCCGAAACTATATTTTTATTCGTCACATCTTATGCACTTTGCTTGGAGCGTCGGTTGTTTTTGTTTTTGTTTTGTTTGAATAAAATGGATCCTAGCATTCACTTTATGGGAGAGAGACACGCTCCGCTGTAGCATATGGACAAATATGTCCTTAGGCTCTACTCATAGTATTCATGGCGAAGTTTCATCTTCGTTAATTTGTTATATGGTTGGAATTGGAAAATGCTACATGTAGTAATTCTAAAATGTCTTGGATAATTTGATACTTGGCAATTGTTGTGCTCATGTTTAAGCTCTTGCATCATATGCTTTGCACCCATTAATGAAGAAACACTTAGAGCTTGCTAATTTGGTTTGCATATTTGGTTTCTCTAGAGTCTAGATAATATCTAGTATTGAATTTTGAACAACAAGGAAGACGTGTAGAGTCTTATAATGTTTACAATATGTCTTTTATGTGAGTTTTGCTGCACTGCTCATCCTTGTGTTTGTTTCAAATAACTCTTGCTAGCCTAAACCTTGTATCGAGAGGGATTACTTCTCATGCATCCAAAATACTTGAGCCAACCACTATGCCATTTGTGTCCACCATACCTACCTACTACATGGTATTTCTCCGCCATTCCAAAGTAAATTGCTTGAGTGCTACCTTTAAATTTCCATCATTCACCTTTGCAATATATAGCTCATGGGACAAATAGCTTAAAAACTATTGTGCTATTGAATATGTACTTATGCACTTTATCTCTTATTAAGTTGCTTGTTGTGCGATAACCATGTTTCTGGGGACACCATCAACTATTCTTTGTTGAATATCATGTGAGTTGCTATGCATGTCCGTCTTGTCTGAAGTAAGAGAGATCTACCACCTTCATGGTTGGAGCATGCATATTGTTAGAGAAGAACTTTGGGCCGCTAACTAAAGCCATGATTCATGGTGGAAGTTTCAGTTTTGGACATATATCCTCAATCTCATATGAGAGTAATAATTGTTGCCACATGCTTATGCATTAAAGAGGAGTCCATTATCTGTTGTCCATGTTGTCCCGGTATGGATGTCTAAGTTGAGAATAATCAAAAGCGAGAAATCCAAAATGCGAGCTTTCTCCTTAGACCTTTGTTCAGGCGGCATGGAGGTACCCCATTGTGACACTTGGTTAAAACATGTGCATTGCAAAGATCCGTAGTCCAAGCTAATTAGGACAAGGTGCGGGCACTATTAGTATACTATGCATGAGACTTGCAACTTGTAAGATATAACTTTCATAGCTCATATGCTTTATTACTACCGTTGACAAAATTGTTTCATGTTTTCAAAATAAAAGCTCTAGCACAAATATAGCAATCGATGCTTTCCTCGTTGAAGGACCATTCTTTTTACTTTTATTGTTGAGTCAGTTCACCTATTTCTCTCCACCTCAAGAAGCAAACACTTGTGTGAACTTTGCATTGATTCTTACATATTTGCATATTGCATTTATTATATTACTCTATGTTGACAATATCCATGAGATATACATGTTACAAGTTGAAAGCAACCGCTGAAACTTAATCTTCTTTTGTGTTGCTTCAACACCTTTACTTTGAATTATTGCTTTATGAGTTAACTCTTATGCAAGACTTATTGATGCTTGTCTTGAAGTACTATTCATGAAAAGTCTTTGCTTTATGATTCACTTGTTTACTCATGTCATTACCATTGTTTTGATCGCTGCATTCACTACATATGTTTACAAATAGTATGATCAAGGTTATGATGGCATATCACTTCAGAAATTATCTTTGTTATCGTTTTACCTGCGGGACGAGCAGTAACCAAGCTTGGGATGCTTGATACGTCTCCGACGTATCGATAATTTCTTATGTTCTATGCCATATTATTGATGATACCTACATGTTTTATGCACACTTTATGTCATATTCGTGCATTTTCTCGAACTAACCTATTAACAAGATGCCGAAGTGCCAGTTTCTGCTGTTTTTGGTTTCGAAATCCTAGTAACGAAATATTCTCGGAATCGGACGAAATCAAGACCCAGGTTCCTATTTTCACCGGAAGCATCCACACGAGAAGGACCAGAGGGGGGCACCGGGCCGGCCCAGACCATAGGCCGGGCGCCCAGCCCCTCGGCCGCGCCGCCCCCTATAAAGCCTCCGTCGAGAAACCCCGATGCGAAGAACCACGATACGGAAAACCTTCCGCAGCCGCCGCCATCGCGAAGCCAAGATCCTGGGGACAGAGTCTCTTCCTGCCCGCCGAAAGGGGAAGTGCCCCTGAAGGCCTCCATCGACACCGCTGCCATCTCCACCGCCATCTTCATCACCGCCGCTGCCCATGAGGAGGGAGTAGTTCTCCATCGAGGCTCGGGGCTGTACCGGTAGCTGCGTGGTTCACCCTCTCCTATGTGCTTCAATACAATAATCTCATGAGCTGCCTTACATGATTGAGATTCATATGATGATGCTTGTAATCTAGATGTCATTGTGCTAGTCAAGTGAGTTTTACTTATGTGATCTCCGGAGACTCCTTGTCCCACGTGTGTAAAGGTGACAGTGTGTGCACCGTGTGGGTCTCTTAGGCTATATTTCACAGAATACTTATTCACCGTTGAATGGCATAGTGAGGTGCTTATTTATATCTCTTTATGATTGCAATGTGTTTGTATCACAATTTATCTATGTGCTACTCTAGCAATGTTATTAAAGTAGTTTCATTCCTCCTGCACGTGTGCAAAGGTGACAGTGTGTGCACCGTGTTAGTACTTGGTTTATGCTATGATCATGATCTCTTGTAGATTGCGAAGTTAACTATTGCTATGATAATATTGATGTGATCTATTCCTCCTACATATGCATGAAGGTGACAGTGTGCATGCTATGCTAGTACTTGGTTTAGTCTTTTGATCTATCTTACACTAAAGGTTACTAAAATATGAGCATTATTGTGGAGCTTGTTAACTCCGGCATTGAGGGTTCGTGTAATCCTACGCAATGTGTTCATCATCCAACAAAAGTGTAGAGTATGCATTTATCTATTCCGTTATGTGATCAATGTTGAGAGTGTCCACTAGTGAAAGTGTAATCCCTAGGCCTTGTTCCCAAATTTCGCTATCGCTGCTTGTTTACTGTTTTACCGTGTTACTTTCCTGCAATACTACCACCATCAACTACACGCCAAAAGCTATTTTTCTGGCACCGCTACTGTCATATATATTCATACCACCTGTATTTCACTATCTCTTCGCCGAACTAGTGCACCTATTAGGTGTGTTGGGGACACAAGAGACTTTGTGGTTGCAGGGTTGCATGAGAGGGATATCTTTGACCTCTTCCTCCCCGAGTTCGATAAACCTTGGGTGATCCACTTAAGGGAAAACTTGTGCGCTGTTCGACAAACCTCTCGCTCTTGGAGGCCCAACACTGTCTACAAGAATAGCTCCCGTAGACATCGAGACCACATACCACGGTGAGTAAAGAGTACTTGTCAGAGACGAGGTTGAACAAGGTATAGAGTAATACCGATGATCAAACCTCTGACAAGTAAAATATCGCGTGACAAAGGGAATTGGTATCGTATGTGAATGGTTCATTCGATCACTAAAGTCATCGTTGAATATGTGGGAGACATTATGGATCTCCAGATCCCGCTATTGGTTATTGGTCGGAGTGAGTACTCAACCATGTCCGCATAGTTCGCGAACCGTAGGGACACACTTAAAGTTGGATGTTGAAATGGTAGAACTTGAATATGGAATGGAGTTCGAATATTTGTTCGGAGTCCCGGATGAGATCCCTGACATCACGAGGAGTTTCGGAATGGTCCGAAGAATAAGATTCATATATAGGAAGTCATTTTATAAGATTTAAAATGATCCTAAGGTTCTATGGAAGGTTCTAGAAGGTTCTAGAAAAGTCCAAGAAACCACTAAGGAAGGCGGAGTCCCGGAGGGACTCCACCTCCCATGTCCGGCCAACCCTAAGGGGAGGAGTCCCAAGTGGACTCCCCAAAGGGGGCCGCCACCCCCCACATGGAAGGGGGAATCCCCCCCAAGTGGGATTCCCACCTTGGGTAGGTTTCCTATCACATGGAAGGTTTTTGGTTTAGGTCTTATTCGGAGAGTTGTAGTCCAACACTTGGGGCTTCCACCTATATAATGAGGGGCCAAGGGGAGGGGGCCGGCTACCCCAAGACCACAAGGTGGCCGCACCCCCTAGTGGCCGGCGCCCCCCTCTCCCAAACCCTAGCGGCCCTCTCTCCTCCACCATATCCCGCACGCTTAGCGAAGCTCCGCCGGGATTCTCCACCGCCACCGACACCACGCGGTCGTGTCCGGATCAAGAGAGCTATTACCGCGCCCACTGAACGGGGAGGTGGACGCGTCTTCATCAACAACGAACGTGTGACCGAGTACGGAGCCGCCTGCTCGTGGCGCCGTGATCAAGATCTTCTACGCGCTTTGCAAGCGGCAAGTGAACGTCTACCGCAGCAACAAGAGCCTCATCTTGTAGGCTTTGGAATCTCTTCAAGGGTGAGACTCGATAATCCCCTCGTTGCTACCATCTTCTAGATTGCATCTTGGCTTGGATTGCGTGTTCGCGGTAGGAAATTTTTTGTTTTCCGTGCAAAGAAATGGATGATACGTCTCCGATCGATAATTTCTATGTTCTATGCCATATTATTGATGATACCTACATGTTTTATGCACACTTTATGTCATATTCGTGCATTTTCTGGAACTAACCTATTAACAAGATGCCGGCCAGTTCCTGAGCCGTTTTTGGTTTCAAATCCTAGTAACGAAATATTCTCAACTGACGAAATCAAGACCAGGTTCCTATTTTCACCGGAAGCATCCGGAACACCCGAGAAGGACCAGAGGGGCCACAGCCACCAGACCATAGGCCGGCTGCCCAGGCCCCGGCCGCACCGCCCTATGGTGTGGCCACCCCTTCGACCTCCCCGCGCCGCCTCTTCGCCTATATAAAGCCTCCGTAAAACCTGATGAAAAACCACGATACGGAAAACCTTCCAGCCGCCGCCATCGCGAAGCCAAGATCTGGGGGACAGAGTCTCTGTTCCCGCACCCGCCGGAGCGGGAAGTGCCCCCGAAGGCTTCTCCATCGACACCGCCATCTCCACCGCCATCTTCATCACCGCCGCTGCTCCCATGAGGAGGGAGTAGTTCTCCATCGAGGCTCGGGCTGTACCGGTAGCTATGTGGTTAATCTCTCCCATGTACCTCAATACAATGATCTCATGAGCTGCTTTACATGATTGAGATTCATATGAGTTTTGTATCACTACTATCTATGTGCTACTCTAGCAAAGTTATTAAAGTAGTTCTATTCCTCCCGCACGTGTGTAAAGGTGACAGTGTGTGCACCGTGTTAGTACTTGGTTTATGCTATGATCATGATCTCTTGTAGATTGCGAAGTTAACTATTGCTATGATAATATTGATGTGATCTATTCCTCCTACATATGCATGAAGGTGACAGTGTGCATGCTATGTTAGTACTTGGTTTAGTCCTTTGATCTATCTTACACTAAAGGTTACTAAAATATGAGCATTATTGTGGAGCTTGTTAACTCCGGCATTGAGGGTTCGTGTAATCCTACGCAATGTGTTCATCATCCAACAAAAGTGTAGAGTATGCATTTATCTATTCTGTTATGTGATCAATGTTGAGAGTGTCCACTAGTGAAAGTGTAATCCTAGGCCTTGTTCTAAATATCGCTATCGCTGCTTGTTTATGCATTTCGTTGCTACTACTATCGTTACTATCGCTTGTTTAATCGTCTCCTGGCAAAGCACTTTCTGGTGCTATTGCCACTTCTTATTTATACCACCTGTATTTCACTATTCGCCGAACTAGTGCACCTATTAGGTGTGTTGGGGACACAAGAGACTTCTTGCTTTGTGATTGCAGGGTTGCATGAGAGGGATATCTTTGACCTCTTCCTCCCGAGTCCGATAAACCTTGGGTGATCCACTTAAGGGAAACTTGTCGTTGTTCTACAAACCTCTTGGAGGCCCAACACCGCCTACAAGAATAGAAGCTCCCGTAGACATCAAGCACTTTTCTGGCGCCGTTGTTTGGGAGGTAAAAAGGCACTCATACTCCTGCTCTGTAAAAGACTTTTCTCGCGCCATTGTGTTTGTGCTCGAAGATATTTCCTTTAGATCCGCAATTGCATCTTTTTGTTTCTTGTTTACACTAGTTTGGCATAATGGACAACAATGAGCTTCTTATTCTATTTCCTGATTTAAAACATGGATTGTTTGATTCGAAAATTAAAAAACCTATGAAATCTTATTTGCATGCTGGTAGTAATATTAGTATGAACGCTTTGAGCACCATTGTTGATAATATAGAGAAATCTAAGCTTGGGGAAGCTGGTTTTCATGATCTTTTAGTCCCCCAAGCATTGAGGAGAAAATTTTCTTTGATGATACTTTGCCTCCTATTTATGATGATTATAATAGTGGTCTTTTGGTACAACCTACTATGGAGGATAAATTTGATTATGATTACAATATGCCTCCTATATTTGATGATGAGAATAATAATGATAGCTACTTTGTTGAATTTGCTCCCACTACAACTAATAAAATTGATTATGCCTATGTGGAGAGTAATAATTTATGCATGAGACTCATGATAAGAATGCTTTATGTGATAGTTATATTGTTGAGTTTGCTCATGATGCTACTGAAAGTTATTATGAGAGAGGAAAATATGGTGGTAGAAATTTTCATGTTACTAAAACACCTCTCTATATGCTGAAATTTTGAAGTTACACTTGTTTTATCTTCCTATGCTTGTCACTTTGTTCTTCATGAATTCATTTGTGTACAAGATGCCTCTTGCATAGGAAGCATGTTAGACTTAAATGTGTTTTAATTTTCCTCTTGATGCTCTCTTTTGCTTCAAATACTATTTCTTGCGAGTGCATCATTAAAACCGCTGAGCCCATCTTAACGGCTATAAAGAAAGAACTTCTTGGGAGATAACCCATGTGTTGTTATTTTGCTACAGTACTTTGTTTTATATTTGTGTCTTGGAAGTTGTTTACTACTGTAGCAATCTCCTTATCTTAGTTTTGTGTTTTGTTGTGCCAAGTAAAGTCTTTGATAGTAAAGTAAATACTAGATTTGGATTACTGCGCAGTTCCAGATTTCTTTGCTGTCACGAATCTGGGTCTAATTCTCTGTAGGTAACTCAGAAAATTATGCCAATTTATGTGAGTGATCCTCAGATATGTACGCAACTTTCATTCAATTTGGGCATTTTCATTTGAGCAAGTCTGGTGCCCTTTTAAAATTGTCTTTACGGACTGTTCTGTTTTGACAGATTCTCTTTTTTATTTCGCATTGCTTCTTTCGCTGTGTTGGGTGGATTTCTTTGTTCCATTACCTTCCAGTAGCTTTATGCAATGTCCAGAAGTGTTAAGAATGATTGTGTCACCTCTGAACATGTGAATTTTTATTATGCACTAACCCTCTAAGGCCTTGTTTGGTACTAGTGTTTTAGTGGGGATTAGTGGGGATAATACTCTAGAGTATTGGGTGACAGCAGAGATTCATCCAATCCCCACAAAACCCCATCCCCAATCCACTAGGTAGGGGTAGAGTATTGGGGATTGAAAAAATTATACTAAATTTTGGGGAAAAGTGGGGATAAGTGGGGATTAAACTCGCTCATACTCTAGCACCAAACATGTATTGGGGATAAGTGGGGATTTAAAGTTTAGAGCGGATTATCCCTGCTAATCCCCAGTAAAACTCTAGTACCAAACAAGCCCTAATGAGTTGTTTCGAGTTTGGTGTGGAGGAAGTTTTCAAGGGTCAAGAGAGGAGTATGATGCAATATGATCAAGGAGAGTGAAAGCTCTAAGCTTGGGGATGCCCCGGTGGTTCACCCCTGCATATTCTAAGAAGACTCAAGCGTTTAAGCTTGGGGATGCCCAAGGCATCCCCTTCTTCATCGACAACATTATCGTTCCTCCCCGAAACTATATTTTTATTCCGTCACATCTTATGTACTTTGCTTGGAGCGTCGGTTTGTTTTTGTTTTTTGTTTTGTTTGAATAAAATGGATCCTAGCATTCACTTTGTGGGAGAGAGACACGCTCCGCTGTAGCATATGGACAAATATGTCCTTAGGCTCTACTCATAGTATTCGAGGTTTCTTCTTCTTAAATTGTTATATGGTTGGAATTGAAAATGCTACATGTAGTAATTCTAAAATGTTTTGGATAATTTGATACTTGGCAATTGTTGTGCTCATGTTTAAGCTCTTGCATCATATACTTGCACCCATTAATGAAGAAATACTTAGAGCTTGCTAATTTGGTTTGCATATTTGGTTTCTCTAGAGTCTAGATAACATCTAGTATTGAGTTTTGAACAACAAGGAAGACGGTATGGAGTCTTATAATGTTTACCATATGTCTTTTATGTGAGTTTTATTTACCGTTCATCCTTGTGTTTGTTTCAAATAACCTTGCTAGCCTAAACCTTGTATCGAGAGGGAATACTTCTCATGCATCCCAAATACTTGAGCCAACCACTATGCCATTTGTGTCCACCATATCTACCTACTACATGGTATTTTTCCGCCATTCCAAAGTAAATTGCTTGAGTGCTACCTTTAAAGTTCCATCATTCACACCTTGCAATATATATCATGGGACAAATAGCTTAAAAACTATTGTGGTATTGAATATGTACTTATGCACTTTATCTCTTATTAAGTTGCTTGTTGTGCGATAACCATGCTTCTGGGACGCCATCAACTATTCTTTGTTGAATATCATGTGAGTTGCTATGCATGTCCGTCTTGTCTAAGTAAGAGAGATCTACCACCTTTATGGTTGGAGCATGCATATTGTTAGAGAAGAACATTGGGCCGCTAACTAAAGCCATGATCCATGGTGGAAGTTTCAGCTTGGACATATATCCTCAATCTCATATGAGAATAATAATTGTTGCCACATGCTTATGCATTAAAGAGGAGTCCATTATCTGTTGTCCATGTTGTCCCGGTATGGATGTCTAAGTTGAGAATAATCAAAAGCGAGAAATCCAAAATGCGAGCTTTCTCCTTAGACCTTTGTACAGGCGGCATGGAGGTACCCCATTGTGACACTTGGTTAAAACATGTGCATTGCAAAGATCCGGTAGTCCAAGCTAATTAGGACAAGGTGCGGGCACTATTAGTATACTATGCATGAGACTTGCAACTTGTAAGATATAATGTACATAACTCATATGCTTTATTACCGTTGACAAAATTGTTTCATGTTTTCAAAATAAAAGCTCTAGCACAAATATAGCAATCGATGCTTTCCTCTTTGAAGGACCATTCTTTCTTTTATGTTGAGTCAGTTCACCTATCTCTCTCCACCTCAAGAAGCAAATACTTGTGTGAACCGTGCATTGATTCCTACATACTTGCATATTGCACTTGTTATATTACTCTATGTTGACAACTATCCATGAGATATACATGTTACAAGTTGAAAGCAACCGCTGAAACTTAATCTTCCATTGTGTTGCTTCAATGCCTTTACTTTGATTTATTGCTTTATGAGTTAACTCTTATGCAAGACTTATTAATACTTGTCTTGAAGTACTATTCATGAAAAGTCTTTGCTTTATGATTCACTTGTTTACTCATGTCATTACCATTGTTTTGATCGTTGCATCCACTACATATGTTTACAAATAGTATGATCAAGGTTATGATGGCATATCACTTCGAAATTATCTTTGTTATCGTTTTACCTGCTCGGACGAGCAGAACTAAGCTTGGGGATGCTTGATACGTCTCCGACGTATCGATAATTTCTTATGTTCTATGCCATATTATCGATGATACCTACATGTTTTATGCACACTTTATGTCATATTCGTGCATTTCCGGAACTAACCTATTAACAAGATGCCGAAGTGCCAGTTCCTGCTGTTTTTGGTTTCAGAAATCCTAGTAACGAAATATTCTCTAATCGGACGAAATCAAGACCCAGTTCTATTTTCACCTGAAGCATCCGAACACCCGAGAAGGACCCGAGGGCCACAGCCACCTGCACTATAGGCCGGGCGCAGGCCCCCCGCCGCGCGCCCATGGTGTGGCCACCCCTTCGACCCTCCTGCGCGCCTCTTCGCCTATATAAAGCTCTCGTCGCGAAACCCCGATAAAAAACCACGATACGGAAACCTTCCGAGCCGCCGCCATCGCGGCCAAGATCCTGGGGGACAGAGTCTCTGTTCCGCATCGCCGCCTGAGCGGGGAAGTGCCCCAAGGCTTCTCCATCGACACGCTGCCATCTCCACCGCCATCTTCATCACCGCCGCTGCTCCCATGAGGAGGGAGTAGTTCTCCATCGAGGCTCGGGGCTGTACCGGTAGCTATGTGGTTAATCTCTCTCCCATGTACCTCAATACAATGATCTCATGAGCTGCTTTACATGATTGAGATTCATATGAGTTTTGTATCACTACTATCTATGTGCTACTCTAGCAAAGTTATTAAAGTAGTTCTATTCCTCCTGCACGTGTGTAAAGGTGACAGTGTGTGCACCGTGTTAGTACTTGGTTTATGCTATGATCATGATCTCTTGTAGATTGCGAAGTTAACTATTGCTATGATAATATTGATGTGATCTATTCCTCCTACATATGCATGAAGGTGACAGTGCATGCTATGTTAGTACTTGGTTTAGTCCTTTGATCTATCTTACACTAAAGGTTACTAAAATATGAGCATTATTGTGGAGCTTGTTAACTCCGGCATTGAGGGTTCGTGTAATCCTACGCAATGTGTTCATCATCCAACAAAAGTGTAGAGTATGCATTTATCTATTCTATGTGATCAATGTTGAGAGTGTCCACTAGTGAAAGTGTAATCCCTAGGCCTTGTTCCTAAATATCGCTATCGCCGTTTGTTTATCCGTTACGTTACCATCGTACTGCTACTACTGCTTGTTTATCGTCTGGGCAAAGCACTTTTCCGGGTGCTGTTGCTACTTCTATTTATACCACCTGTATTTCACTATCTCTTCTCGAACTAGTGCACCTATTAGGTGTGTTGGGGACACAAGAGACTTCTTGCTTTGTGGTTGCAGGGTTGCATGAGAGGGATATCTTTGACCTCTTCCTCCCCGAGTTCGATAAACCTTGGGTGATCCACTTAAGGGAAACTTGCTGCTGTTCTACAAACCTCTGCTCTTGGAGGCCCAACACTGTCTACAAGAATAGAAGCTCCCGTAGACATCATGGTATCAGAGCCGTGTCTATGCATAGATGGTTGCACGAGTAGAACACAATGGTTTTGTGGGCGTTGATGCTTTTGTTATCTTTAGTTTGAGTACTTTGCATCTTTGTGGCATAGTGGGATGCGGCTGGCTAACTTTACATGACGCGTTCATGAGATTTGCTCCACGCTCGACATGCAACTTGTATTGCATAAGTGGCTTTGCGGGTGTCTCTCTCTCCTACTATAGCGAAGATTCAATTTACTCTTCTATTGACAACACTAGTATCACCGTTGTGGTTCATGTTCGTAGGTAGATTAGATCTCACTCGAAAACCCTAAACCACGTAAAATATGCAAACAAAATTAGAGACGTCTAACTTGTTTTTGCAGGGTTTGGTGATGTGATATGGCCATAATGTGATGATGAATATGTATGAGATGATCATTATTGTATTGTGGCAACCGGCAGGAGCCTTATGGTTGTCTTTAAATTTCATGTTGAGTAGTATTTCAAAGTAGTTGTAATAGTTGCTACATGAGGTGAACAACCATGAAGACGGCACCATGGATGTTGTGGATATACTTCATAGGTATACCATCGACATGGTCCGATTCCGGCAAGCCCGGGTGGCCCACAGATGGTGGTGATGGCTTATGGCCCACCGGGCAGCCCATTTGTTGATCCTAAAGGATGAAGTCCAGCCCAGGATAGGAAGCCGGATCCCAACCGACCATCGGAGGAAGTCGGATCCGTGAAGGTCCATGTGCAACTCGGATCCATGGAGGCCTGGAGTAACCCGATCCATGGAGGCCCATGTGGAACCCGGATCATGGAGGCCAGGAGTAACCCGGATCCATGGAGGCCCATGTGGAACCCGGATCCAGACGCCGTAGGGAGGAAGGCGGATCCTTGACGTACACGGCAAGACATTGTACCGTAGTTAGGCAACCTGTAACCGGCTAGGACTCTCCATGTAAACCCTAGATCCGTGCGCCTATATAAGCCGGATCCCGGGAGCCCTGAGAGGAGATCTCGAGCTAGGCGAGACAACCACAACTCATTGTAACAACGCGAAGCGCCCAGATAATTCCAGACAAGCAGTGAGGCCCCGTCATCGTGCAGGTGTTCCGAAGCTGGGTAACCGCCACCGTCCCGTGTGCACTCCGCCCTATGGCCCCTACTTCTTCTCCCCCTCGTGAGGATCCCTCCTCCGAGGTACCGTCGAATAGGCAACGACAATGGACCTTGACGCTATGCCGACGATGATGGAGATCATGCCCGTTGATGATGGAGATCATGTCCGTGCTTTGGAGATTAAGATCGAAGGCGCAAAGACTAAAGGGCCATATCATATCACATATGAATTGCATGCGATGTTAATCCTTTATGCATCTTATTTTGCTTAGATCGCGACGGTAGCATTATAAGATGATCCTCACATTAATATCAAGATAATAAAGTGTTCTCCCCTCGTATGCACCATTGCACAGCTTCGTCGTTCAAGCATCTCGTGATGATCGGATGTGATAGACTCAACGTTCACATACAACGGGTGTAAGCCATGTTGCACACACGGAATACTAGGGTTTGCTTGACGAGCCTAGCATGTACGACATGGCCTCGGACAACGGAAACCGAAAGGTTGAACACGAGTCATATGGATGATATGATCAACATGTTGATGTTCACCATTGAAGCTACATCATCTCACGTGATGATCGGTTTTGGTGTAGTGGATTTGGATCGTGTACCACTTAACAACTATGAGGGATGTTGTATTAAGTGGGAGTTCATTAGTAATTAGATTAAAACATGAACTAATTATCATGAACATAGTCTCAGAGTAGTATTTTGAATTAATTTTGTAGTATTGGCATCCGTTTTCTACCATGCGCTAGTCTTGTTATTGAGATAGAAATATGTTAAAATCTGACAAGTAACTTTACGGATTGGTACCGTATTGTTAAAGAATCAAGAAATAATTAAGTCCTATTGCAAACTTTTAGTAAACCTCACATTGTTGATTTAGAGAGCTATGGTTTCAATTAGTACCTAAAGTTATCTTGTCTCCGTGAAACTTGAAGTTCAAATCTGTTTGAAAAGTAAGGAGCTGAAAATTTAGTTTTAAATAATCAAGGTATGAGATATATATGATATCTAAGACCTTATTGCAAGATGATAGAATATAATTTGGTGAGACTACATAAACTCATAAGTTTTATGGGAATGTACGAAGGTTGAAGACGCAAGGCGTCCCAATCCTCCAACTATTGGGGCACTAACAATATTCGCATATCCATGAAGTGATCTTCCTTAGTATGCACCGTTGCTAAGACTCGTCGTTTCAAGCATCACGTGATGATCGGGTGTTATAGATTCTACGTGTGCATACAACGGTGCAAGCCAGATTTGCACATGCGAATACTGAGGTTATACTTTATGAGCCTAGCATGTACGACATGGTCTCGAAAAGTCTTCATGATATGATAATATTATGAGTGAAATTGTTCATCATATTAAAAGGTTACTAATAGTAAAATCGGAACACTTGTCATATGATGATCAACTTCAAAGTAAGAACCTCAAGGTTATTGGTATTTGACCAACAAACCTAGAAGTTATTGATGTTGAAGTGTTTTTCTAAATAATGAGGAAAGCTAAAAGAGAAACTACAAAAAGATTATTGGCAAAAGAAAAGAAAAGACTAGAAAGTCTAGCTCGGGTGTATATAAATGATATACATGTTATGGTTGTATTCCTAGTTAAGTCACACTATGAAATTCTTGGGTATTAGTACTATATTGGTTGGTATGAAGTGTCATACAAAAACAACGCAATACAAGAATACTATGGCCTAAGTGACTGATAAGGAATATGGTAATAATGCACGTCTGGAACATAATAAAGTGTTATTATGTTTGTCGTTGGCATTCTACCTAACCCTTAGAATTTATAATAAAGAGCTTAATAAATTGTTATTTTGCTCGTCAAATAAAAACAATGAGTTGTTCAAATTATGACATTACTCCATGTACGATGGATAAGTTATTATAAATCTTAATGGTGAACACACACACATAATACTGACGCTCAAATGCCATAAGGCAAATGATTTGAATTCCACTTATTTGTGGAACCGCCATTTAGGTCATGTTAGAAAGGAACGCATGAAGGAACTCCATGCAAATGGATTTTGGAGTCATTTGATTTTTTGAATCGTTTGGCGCTTGCAAAATCTTTTCTAAAAAGTAATGACTGAAATACCGTTCATAGGCCAAGAGTTGAAGAGCAACTAACTTAGTGAAAACATACATAATGATATATGTGGTTCAGGCATAGTTGTGTGCGGGAGATTCTTCTACTTCATGAAAACTTCCAACAATGAATTGAGTATATATGTGGATATATTCAATAAGGAAGAAGTTTGAAATATTTGAATGGATTCAAATAAATTTCAGCATGAAGTGAAAATCATCGTAATAGAAAAATCAAATATCTATGATTGGATCATGGTGGAAATATTTGAATTACGAGTTTTAGCGAACATCTAAGAGAGTTATGAAATTGTTCTACAACTCACGTTTCTTGGAGTATCATAGTGATGATGAAGTATCCAAGAGATGTATCCAAACCTTGTTGGATCAATGATGAGATAAAATATTGATGCCATTATATTTTTGTGGATTATGCTTTAGTGACTACCGCTTTTACACTAAATACAGCATCATCATGATCCATTGAAATGACACCATACGAGTTATGGCATGGGTATGAACCCTTATAGTCCTTTCTTAAATTTTGGTATGCATAGCATATGTAAATAAGTTTACAACCAAAATCGGATGAATGTCTTTGTTGGTTATCCCAGATTTTTGATTGGGAATTCTTTCCACTATGGAGACAAAGACAAAAGTGTTTGTCAATGTTTCTTATTTCCAAGAAATTGTTTTCTGGCGAAGTATTTGAGTGGGAGGACAATAGAACTTGATAAGGTTTATGAACTGAGCATAATGATCGGAGTAGCGCAACATCTGGTTCCAAGCGGCCACGACAATCATGGCTCCCATGACTACAAAGTGTTTTAGCCATGGAGATCGAAATACATATTGAACCTTGTAGGTATGGTTTACTTGTGATCAAATAAATGATTTGTGGACAAATGATTGATTTTGAACAATGATAAACCAACTACAAACAAAGAAGTTATGATGGGCCCTGACTCTGTTAAAATGGCTATACGCCATGAAATCCAAGATAGATGAATACTTTTTGAAAGTAAATGAATCTATAAAATTGATGGACTTGGATGAAATATCCTTGAAGAAGCACGACTTGTCGAAAAGTTGTTTACGACAAAGTTCAAAGAGTTGACTACGATAAGATTAGATCTTCCGTAGCAATGCTTATAGTCTATGTGGATTATTCAAGTAATCACTACATATTTCTTTTATGAGATATGCTAGTAGGATGGCAAAATACATTACTTATCAGAAGTGTGTATTAAAGGTGTATACAAGATACAACCAAGAGTTTTGCTGGTCCGTGGAATACTAGATAGGTATACAAACTTCAATTGGATGAAGTAAGTATCACGGAGTTGGAATCTTCACCGGATGAAATAATCAAAGAGTTTTTGATTTCATCGGAGACGATGAAGAGGCTTGCATTTGCAAGAAATTAAGTGGGAGCGCTGAGACATATTTGTAATACTTTATGTAGATGACATATAGTTGGTTATAAATAATATAATTATATACTTGATTAAAAGGTTTCATTGAGAATTAATTTCAATGAAAGAATATGGACTGAAACATATTTAGTGTCAAGATCTATGAAGATAGATTGAAACACATAATAAGTTTAAGTCAAAGTACATAGAAACGATATTGAAGTAGTTCAATATAGAAATATGAAGAAAATGTTCTTGTCATATGAAGTTTTAACAAAACTTGAGTGTATCTGACACTCAATGAGTAAAAACACATGAGTGATTTTATATCACAATTAATATGTACACAATCAGATGTCCTGTGCTCTAAAATGTTAGGAGCATATACCAGAATGATTCATGTGATGATCATTGGACAAACAGTAAGAATATCCCTGTGTGCTTTAGAAGAACCAAGGATACATATATAGTTTTATATGAGGTAATGACAAACAAATCGTGTAAGGTGTTGCACCGATATTGGTTTGGTCACATATAAAAATAAATTTCAATCTCAATTAGGCTAAGTGTTATTCAAAAGGTAGCACAATGCTAGATTTAGAAGAGTTCTAAAATATTGTGACGGATTCTACAAACGAAGGCAGAGTATGTCATTGTTTTGACAATGACTGAGGATGTTAAGTCAAGAGGTTCTTTGAGAACTTGGTGTAGTTCCGATAGTGTGAACTTTGAAGCTATATTGTGTATGACAATATTAGTGACATATTTCAGACCGCGGAATTAAGGTTCCACCAGAAGACTAAACATATTTAATGCCGACTCATTTAGAAAATGAGTGATGCTGAGACTAAATGAATTGCAAAATACATACGTTCTGAGCATGTCGATCCGTTGACTAAAACTTCTCCCGTGAGTAAAACATGATAAAGCACCGAAGGCCAAGGTGTTATATCTTTACATATGTAAACTAGATTATTGACTCTAGTGCAAGTGGGAGACTGTTGGAGATATGCCCAAGAGGCAATAATAAAATGGTTATTATAATATATCTTTGTGTTTATGATAATGTTTACATACCATGCTATAATTGTATTAACCGAAACATTGATACATGTGTGTTATGTGAACAACAAGGAGTCCCTAGTAAGCCTCTTGTATAACTAGCTTGTTGATTAATAGATGATCATGGTTTCGTGATCATGAACATTGGATGTTATTAATAACAAGGTTATGTCATTATATGAATGATGTAATGGACACACCCAATTAAGCGTAGCATAAGATCACGTCATTAAGTTATTTGCTATAAGCTTTATACATAGTTACCTAGTCCTTTCGACCATGAGATCATATAAATCACTTATACGGAAAGGTACTTTGATTACATCAAACGCCACGCGTAAATGGGTGGTTATAAAGGTGGGATTAAGTATCCGAAAGTATGAGTTGAGGCATATGGATCAACAAATGGGATTTGTCCATCCCGATGACGGATAGATATACTCGGGCCTCTCGGTGGAATGTCGTCTAATGTCTTGCAAGCATATGAATAAGTTTATAAGAGACCACATACCACGGTACGAGTAAAGAGTACTTGTCAGAGACGAGGTTGAACAAGGTATAGAGTAATACCGATGATCAAACCTCGGACAAGTAAAATATCGCGTGACAAAGGGAATTGGTATCGTATGTGAATGGTTCATTCGATCACTAAAGTCATCGTTGAATATGTGGGAGCCATTATGGATCTCCAGATCCCGCTATTGGTTATTGGTCGGAGTGAGTACTCAACCATGTCCGCATAGTTCGCGAACCGTAGGGTGACACACTTAAAGTTGGATGTTGAAATGGTAGAACTTGAATATGGAATGGAGTTCGAATATTTGTTCGAGTCCGGATGAGATCCCGGACATCACGAGGAGTTCGGAATGGTCCGGAGAATAAGATTCATATATAGGAAGTCATTTTATAAGATTTAAAATGATCCGGAAGGTTCTATGGAAGGTTCTAGAAGGTTATAGAAAAGTCGGAAGAAACCACTAATGAAGGCGGAGTCCCGGAGGGACTCACCTCCCATGGCCGGCCAACCCTAAGGGGAGGAGTCCCAAGTGGACTCCCCAAGGGGGCCGGCCCTCCACATGGAAGGGGAATCCACCCCAAGTGGGATTCCCACCTTGGGTAGGTTTCCTATCACATGGAAGGTTTTTGGTTCGGGTCTTATTCGGAGACTTGTAGTCCAACACTTGGGGCTTCCACCTATATAATGAGGGGCCAAGGGGAGGGCCGGCTACCCCAAGACCACAAGGTGGCCGCACCCCTAGTGGCCGGCGCCCCCTCTCCCGGCCCTCTCTCCTCCACCACATCCCGCACGCTAGCGAAGCTCCACCGGATTCTCCACCGCCACCGACACCACGCCGTCGTGCTGTCGGATTCAAGAGGAGCTACTACTTCCGCTGCCCGCTGGAACGGGAGTCGTCTTCATCAACAACCGAACGTGTGACCGAGTACGGAGGTGCTGCCCGTTCGTGGCGCCGTGATCAAGATCTTCTACGCGCTTTTGCAAGCGGCAACGTCTACCGCAGCAACAAGAGCCTCATCTTGTAGGCTTTGGAATCTCTTCAAGGGTGAGACTCGATAATCCCCTCGTTGCTACCGTCTTCTAGATTGCATCTTGGCTTGGATTGCGTGTTCGCGGTAGAAATTTTTTTGTTTTCCGTGCAACGAATCCCTACATAGTGCACTTTTAGTACACATTTCAGATGATGTTAAACATGGTTTTGGCTATTTTGAAATGATGCAAAATATCGCCGTACACATTCAAACACTTATATTTTGACACGTTGAAACATAAAAACTTCGACTCACTCAAACAAAGACCATCCAAAATATTTCGACACTTTCAAACTCATTCTAGTCCTAAATGGAATCTTACTCCTCGTCGGAACTACGCGCAAGGGCCTCCCAGTCAACACCCTTGTAGAATGCATCGTCTTCCTCCTGCTTCATCGTCAAGGGGCAGCCTCGTCTTTGCACTTATTTTCCTCGACTTTGTTCTTCTTCGTTGCGTTCCTTGCGGCAGATAACTCATATTCCACCAGCTCATCGGCCTCGTGGGTGGTGAGGTGCCGCGCATGCCAAGGCGATACTCCCTACGCGGTAGTCACCACGCTCTCGATTCAGAGGCGATGTGGGGCCATCCCAATGCAGCGCGGGTGGGCGGCGGCAGTGCGGATGGTTGTGACCGGGTCCAAAGAGGCCGCGTTTTGAAGGGGGAACGATACGGTGCTGGGGGTGGCCAGAACTGCTGGTGGTTTGCTGCGGAGGGGGCGGTATCGGCAGGAATCTGCAACAGGGTGACGCTGGAGGAAGAAGGAGAAAGTTCCGTGTGGCTGTTATGTTGGGCGCGTTTAATACGATAGGAAAGCCGGTTGGTACCCCAAATTCCCAGCACGAGAGGGTATTTCTTTTGGGCTGCAGAGGAAAATATATGACATATGATGGGGAGCTTGTTTTTATTGCTTCTTATGTCCTAAAAATCATTTTTGGCACAACTTTTAATTTGTATAATCTGTTGGAGATGCTCTAGAGGCCTAGCTAGCTCGCATTAGGAAGCAGCAGCCAGAAGATCTTGGACCTCTACTCCGCACCTGCTCCTAGGTCCTAGCCAGGGATCGCAGCCTAACTAATCTGGTGCCTGCTTTATTAACCAGCGCTAGTGTTTCCTGCGTTTCCACTTTCCAGTTCCTTGTTTAATTTGACGATGGCATGCCTTGCAAGACATTGCGAGCAAAAAGGCCAAGATGACCGGTGCGTGCCTGGCTTAATTTGGCATCAAACTGGCCGTTCGTACTGATCACGCAAGTTTCTGCTCACCAAATATTCAACGTATATGTACATGCATACAGCTATAGCCTACAGGTATAGACGCAATGTCAAGCACGCATTGGGTGTCTTAAGTTTGACGCCAACATACGCAACTTGTATCAACTTAGCATTCTATAACTGGAGTTGGGTAAACAGAATCCGATAGAAAACAGCAGAATCAGCAGGTACATGCGTCTCAAAAGAGATAGATCCATAACAGCTGATGAACTCGATCCTGCGGCGCTCCGTGCACGTTCGATGGATTCCTTCATTCCCACTAGCAATTAACCTCACTGCTAGCTGCAGCAATCTAAGCTGGAATCTAATCAAGCCAGCCATCTTGCGAACAATCGATGATTAATTTAGAAGAACGTGTAGCCAGAGTATTCTAACTGCTACGGTGTGGCGTACTACTAGGC
This sequence comes from Lolium multiflorum, assembly GCA_030979885.1. Classification (NCBI taxonomy): domain Eukaryota; kingdom Viridiplantae; phylum Streptophyta; class Magnoliopsida; order Poales; family Poaceae; genus Lolium; species Lolium multiflorum. Next base: position 37,002 of record JAUUTY010000832.1, on the reverse strand, counting down.
TACTAGCTGGTGGCCATGGATTAATTTAGAAGAAACTGCTACCTAGCTAGCTAGCTGTGGATTAACTATGAGGATCAAAGTAGATAAAGTAGTACTGCTAATACTCATTGTTACCGATACCAGCTGGACTCTCTGATCCCTTTCGTTATTCCTCTCTCGAGATCGACTTCCGAGATCCATAACCATAAGTCCTATTGGCTTTAAGGATGTCAATTTTATCCATGGATTTTGGTATTCATGGATATCCTGCAAAATGGGGCACAGATATTAAAGGATGGTTACACTCACGTATTTTATGGGGGGTATCCGTAACTTATGGGGTGGGCACGTGTAGAGGTTTCACCAATCGATATCCTACCGATATTAGATTTGACATTTTTAAGTACTATGTGGTTGAAATATTATTGCTTTCATATTCCTATAAATTTTCCATATAATTGTTGGTGATACTATAGCTGAAATGCTTATGCAGTGTTGATATTGCTCATGATATGTTATTGCAGTAGTGAAATGTTGTTGGCATTGCTGCTGAAATGTTGCTATAGTGCTGAAATATTGCTGAAGTGATTAAATGATGCTGAAATGATCTTAAATGGATGTTGTTCCTGCTGTTATGCAGAACGATTGCCAGATTTATGTACATGGTGCATAAACTCATGGATATCCATGTATACCTGTATATCTGGCGGGTTTGGATTTAGGGTTACATCGATGCCGGTGCTCTTTTGATTTCTAGATGACTGTGCTCCTGCTATCGCCACCTGCCTTGATGCCTCTCTTTCTTCAGTTGCCTCCATTCGGGCTCGTCTTGCATGTCCAACGACAACATGCAATGCTAATTCTCTCGCAGCTCGTGCTCAGAAGAGGACCATCTCAGGGTGGCGTGGATGTGGTGCTGCTCAAAGTAGCAGCAGCAGAGCAAGTTGTGCGCCCGCCACTGAATTTTTTAGGGGGCGGAGTAGGGATTTTACCGATCAAGATCACACACTGTTACACCATCAGGTGGGTCAAAGAACCACACTCTACGCCCAAATTGCTGAGAGATAGAGTTTCTATCCATAACATGAGCCTCAGAATTCTCCCTACATTCATACTTAAACTCAACCGAAGCAAAACTAGAAGATTATTTATTGACCTCCTCAAAGATTGCACTATACTGACTTAAACTCGGTGTCTTTAGCAAGCTAACCACCTCAAGACAATCTGAAGTGACCTGTAGGTTGTCAAAACCAAAATCCTGGGCAAGAATTAAATCTCATGCACACCATCGCCTCTAGAGTTGCTGGGTCAGAAATATCGTCAACTCCTATACTTTTCCTATCTTATGTATCAAATGAGCTCTAAATTTCCATTTTGGAGTTAATGAAGAACTTAAGTGCTCATTTTTACAGCAAGGATCTTCCTGATCTTCACTACTTTTTAGGTATTGAAGTTTACAAAAGTTCTAATGATCTTCTTCTTACCCAAACCAAATATGCCACAGACTTGCTGGCCAATGTGGGAATCAATGAATGCACCACTGTGTCCTACACTACTCTCCATTACATATAAATTAACTTTACATGATGGATCTCCTCTTGGTCGTGATGATAACACGAATTATAGAACATTTTTTGGTGCTTTACAATATTTGGCACTTACCTGACCAAATTTATCTTGCTCAGTAAACAAAGCATATCGGTTTACCTTTCACTGGACTGCAGTAAAATCTAAAAGGGATTTTATGCTATGTGCAAAGTATTTTAAAGATTGGATTGACTTTTGAACAATCATCATCCACACTTCTTAGTGTTTTTTTAAATGCAGATTTGGCAGGTTGTCTTGATGCCACGCGTTTCACTGGTGGTTTTGCAATATTTTTTGGTCCTAACTTAATATCATAGAGTGCTCGCAAGCAAGCCACTGTCTCACACTCTAGTACCGAAGCCGAGTATAAATTATTAGTAAATTCTACAGCTGAACTCATTCAGATGGATGCATTTGTTCAATAGCTAGGGATGTCTCTCAAGGAATACCCCTCCTTTTGGTGTGATAATGTTGGTGCCAAACTGCGAATTATATATTTTACGCATGTACTAAACATATTGAGGTCAATTACCATTGCGTGGCAGAAGGAGTTGGTGACAAACTACTTGACATCAAGTCCATTTCTACCAAGGACAAAGTTCTTGATGATTTTAACAAGGCACTCGCTGTTAAGGACCTAGATAAGGTTGAACGTACTAATAATCTCTCTCGAGGTTTAGATTAAGGAGGGTTGTTAAACAATGTAGCACATGGATACAATACCAGTATAGAGCTACCTGATATTGTACCTCTAAAAATACACCACCGGTCAAGCGCGATGGTCTTTTCCCACGACTATATTAACACTTAACCGAGCCCAAGGAAATGGTATAATTCCCGTCACAGAACGTTAAAACGCATCAGCCGTACGTGCTGATCACGCAAGTTTCTGCTCACGAATACTCAACGTACATATACAGCTACAGGTTTCCGCGATGTAAAGCATGTCATTGTCAGCTAATCATTGGGTGTTATAAATGTGCTTAGCTTTGACGCCAACATATGCAACTTGCATCAAGTTAACATTCTAAATTTAAGAGTTGCGTAAATAGAATCTGGTAGAAACTAATTAAAGAGAATCAGTGGATACGTGTGTGCCAGCAGAGATAGATCCATAACAGCTGATGAACTCCCTGCGGCGCGCCGTGCACGTTCGATGGATTCCTTCCATCCCACTAGCAATTAACCCTCAGTGTTAGCTGTAACGATCTAGGCTGGAATCTAATCAAGCCAGCCACCTCGTGAACGATCGATAATTGGTTAAACAATTAGGGCAAGGCAAGTGAGCTCTAGAACGTGTAGCCTGTATATTCTAGTAGTACTGCTGTGCTGCTTCCGTGTGGTTTAGCTGGTGGGCACTGATTAATTAAGAAGCTAGGATGACGATCAAAGTAGATACAGTAGAGTATGAGTACTGCTAAGACTAATTGTTAACGATACCAGCTGGACTCTGTGATCCTTTTGTTATTCCCCTCTAGAGATCGTCTGATATGCCGAGATCCATCGGCCTCATTGGCTCTGGGGCGCATGATCGGCCTGTAGATGCAGGCAGAGAGCACTAGCAACCCAGCTGCCTGGCGCCATTGACTAGAATCGGATGAGATCCATGGGATGAAGGAGAAGCACCGATGGATGGATCGCAACGTGCCTGCGACGACGAACATACTGACAAGCCTTCCCCAACTCCATTATTGCGGTGCACGCGAGCTTCGGCCAATCGACCGATGGGGAATGAAATCGACGCGCATGTGTGTGTGGCGCGCGTAATGGAGTGATCACCGACGCAGTAACCTGGAGCTTAATTATATGATTTTAGTTGGCCTTGGCCATGTGTTTTCAGGAGAGAAATCGTATAAGACGACGACCGGCAGCAACCTGGATAGTTCATGAGAACATGGGGTGGATAGTGCTGTATCCCCGTGCTGAATCAAGATAGGACGTACGTGCTCTCCAGAATGGTATCAACGTGCCTGTAATGGAGTGTGGTCACCGATTCAGAAACTTGGAAGGAAGGAACCCGTACCATTTATCTTTAGAACTCGTGCCATTTTCAGAAATTCAATTATGCATGTGGGAAAAATTTTAGCTCTTGCATATCAAACAAGTTTTTACACAAAAAATTGTCTTTTTTATACATGACACTAAAAATGCCGGTTCCCCCTGAACCATTTTATGAACATGTAGAATTTTGAGATGTACTCATTAAATTTTGTGTCTAAGTTTTTCAATATTTTAAAAGTGTATTTAAGACAAAATTTAAAAACAGGTGCCAAAACACCACTCCCATGCATTTTGAGCTATATAGGTTGTAAAATGTATAGTGGTAACGTGGAAATCATACATCACGACAACCGGCAACAACCTGGAAATTTTACCGCAACACCACTTTTCCGCAGAAATTCCGAAAATCCACCACTTTACAACGGCGCGACAAAATATGACCGCTTTACTGCGAATTGTTTTTGCAATGTGCACTAAAACCAATTTTAACACCTGACTGACACCGAGTCTGAAAGTGGGACCCACCCATCAAGCTGACATGGCACGAAGGGACAACGCTCCGACACGGCCGTCACAAGCCCTTAACGGCGAAAGTGGGGCCCATTGTCGACACATGCAGACATAACCATCCTCGAGCCTGGACCGTTGACTCGCTATGCTCCGCACTCCCTCCTGCCACTGTCGAGCTCGCTTGTCGCCGTCACAGCTGAGCCAACGTCGCAAGCCTTCCGTGCGCCTCCTCCGCCGTCCGTCGTCGCCATGCCTTCCTGTAACGACGACCAATCCCCGAGCTCGTCCTTGATAGGGGTAAGTCCCTCCATTGTTTTGGTCAGGTTTGTGATTTTGATTTGGGAATTTCAATTTTTCCTCGAATCACCGGAGAACGAGTTACATCAAGCTAATTAAAAGTGGTGATTTCATACGAAGAACTCGGGCAGATCATTACATTAAGCTAATTAAGCTAGGACGTGCAGGTGGCGCAAGTGTCAAGTGAATTGTATAGTAGCCTGCGGCGACAAGCAAAGTCCAGCGAAGCATCAGGAGCAGGGCTTTTGCTCGGCTGTGCTGCGTGCTTGCTTTTTGTATGACGCGTGAACTCCCCTCTCCACGTAATTCCACCCACGTCTTGATCGATCGATCCTCGTCGTGCCGGCACGGCGCCAGACACGCCGCGAACAGGGCGACAGATGCGTGCTGCCTAATCCGCACTGAAACCCAATCCTGCGTTTTCAGTTAGGCTCTCCTTTTCCGCGTGATCAAGACTGCAACTGTTCCAGGTAATGGTGCCAGGACTCCGGTCACTGGCGGTGCTACACAGCAACATCCCTTTTTTTTCTTGCCAAAGCAGTTTTTTTAGATTTCGGAGATATATTTCTGCCTGTTTTCTTTACCAAACAAAATTCTGCCTGTTTTAAGTCATTACCAAAGCATTGACTTCACAAATTTTGAATCATATACGGCTAACAGGGTCGGGGGTGATCCGGGTGAAACCGTAGCCACCACTGACGCTCCTGTCACCTTCACTGAAGGGCAAAGTCACCCACATATGGTGGAGGTGGGCTCGTCCCCTCTCTTATGGGTGGACGGTGGCGGGGCTTCGGTGTGTTGTCCGATCTAGGCAATGGGGGGCGGGGGGGGGGGGGGGGGGGGGTGACTTGACAATGTCTTGTGGATCAGACAAAGAATGAAGTTCCGGTATCACTCTACCAATGGCCGGGTCATCACCGTGACGAGCAAGTGTCGGTTCTCGGCTATGCAGCAGGAGCATGTGGTCTTGGATAGGGGATAATATGTCATTCTAATTTTAAGCGTCATGCTGGTTCAGGTGTTGGTGTGGAAGATGGAGCCCACGATGATGCCTTGACGGCTGAGGCCATCGGAGGTGGTGCGTGGTTGACCGCATGTCTTCGATCACGAGACTTTGCGGTGTCACAGCATGTCACTTCATGTTGTAGTACGTAAATCGTTGACCTAACACTTATGAAAATACCATTTCACGAATATTACAACATTCAGTATAGAAGAAACATTCCGGATCCAAATGTCCAATACTTACTATTACAAGCCAAAGTTATGTCTGTCAGTTTTCACAGGTTGACTAGAACTTCACGGAATGATCAATGAATGCTGGACAATTTAGTTTGTACGATGGCAATCTGGTGGCTCAATGAATGCTCAACAATTTTGGTTTCATCCGGTACGAGGTTTTGGTATCAGGTTGACTGACATCATCATCTTCCTAGTCCATGGCGATCGTGGCATCACATCAACTGGCAACTTTGGTGGCAACACCAGAGGACCACTCAATATTTTTATCGTGCTCTTTTTGTGGCGCGCGCGAAACTCCTATGCTTGCCTTCATCGTTTGCACCTGGCTGGCTGAAGGCATTGTATCAAAATAGTTGAACCATCTGTGCTCGGTGCAAACTTATGATCCGGTCTCGGTGCTTGGATCTAGAGACAAGGATGCTTCTTGGCGGGTTGTCGTCTGTCAGAGAACCTTTCTCGCGGTCTAGGGGTTGTCGACGGCTAAGGTTGATCTTCACATTTTGGTGCGGCGGGTTTTCGGCTCGCATCGATGATATCACTTGACTGAGAACTAAGTTACTTGTCATTGGACCGAGATAAATTGAGGGCAAAGATAAATTACTAGCCGCATTTTCCAACGTTCCATCATGGTTGTGCAGCTGATGATTTGGATTTGCTTCAACAGGCCCCCACCGGTCATAGTGAGACGCAGGATACGTTCCCGGATAGCAGGGACGGATGACGCTTCTCCCTCCAAGTCCAAAGCGGTTGGTTGGTTTGTTGCTGATTTGTTGGTGGAATGGTTGCTGACTTGCTGCCTGCCTGCACGGGTCCGTCCAGTCCGGTCGCAGCCACCCCAGCACCGGCAGCCAGCGCCGCTCTCCTCCACTTCCCCACCTCCACCTCCACCTCCAGCTGGCCGACGACGAGCCCCGCACGCAGGCCTGACAGCAACGCCGCAAGAACCCAGTAACCAACGCCGAGGTTTAAAAGCGCGGCGCTTTCGGCGTGGAGGGGGCTCCTCCCGACCTCCTTCTCCGGCAACGACTCCGCCCTGCAGTGAGGCCAGGGGCAATGCCGGTGGCGGCGACGCTGGATCCGGCGGACACGGAGGACGAGTTCCACGAGTCGCTGGACCGGATCCTCTCCTCCTCCTGCTCCTCCACCTCCGCCTCCGCCTCCGACGACGACGCCGACCCGCTCCACCGCCGCAGCCGCCGAGGCCGCCCGCAACCGCAGCAGCACCTCACCCAACCGCCGTCCTCCTCCGCCGCCGCGTACGACGTCTGGATCTCCGAGCCCACCTCCGTCCACGAGCGCCGCAAGCTCCTGCTCAACCGCCTCGGCCTCTCCCCCTCCGGCTCCCTGCAGCCCCACTCCCCCCGCCCCTCCCCCTCCATCCCTCTCTCCCCGCCCCGCTCCCCTTCCCCGCCACCGCCCGCGCCCGCTTCACCGCCCGCGCCCGCGGAGGAGGAGCCGCCCAGATCCGCGGGGCACGGGAAGCCGCCGCTGGCCCGGAACCCGAGCAATGCCGGCAGCGGCGAGCAGCAGTGCCGGATCCGGAACCTGGACGACGGCACGGAGTTCGAGCTCGGGGAGGCGCTGCACGAGGAGGTCGTCCGGGAAGTCGGTACCGGCCGCCAGCTCTCGCTCGAGGAGTTCGAGCAGTGCCTCGGCCGCTCCCCGATCGTGCACGAGCTCATGCGGCGCGCCACCACCGCCCCCTCCTCCTCCGCCTCCTCCTCCGCCCCGGCCTCCAAGCCGCGCAGGGGCTGGCTGCGCGGCATCCGGCACCTGGCCGGCACCGTCGCGTACGGTGCCACCCGCCGCGGCGGCGCCGACGCCAAGGACAAGGATAAGGAAGCCCGACGCGTCAGCTCCGCCACCGACGACAGCCTCGACGGCGGCTCCTCCGGCACCGGGTCCCGCGGCGGCGGCGCGGGGAGGGTCAGGGTGCGGCAGTACGGCAAGGCGTGCAAGGAGCTGACGGGCATGTTCATGACGCAGCAGCTGCCCGCGCACTCCGGCTCCGTTTGGTGCATCAACTTCAGCCTCGATGGCCGGTACCTCGCCAGCGCCGGCGAGGACCGGGTCATCCACGTCTGGGAGGTCTCCGAGGGGGACAGGAAGGGGGAGCTGCTCGCCGGGGATGGCGCGGTTTCGCGGGAGAGCGCCGGCGGCGGGTCCAGCCCGTTTGTCGCCGTTGCTGGAAGTGGCTCGCCGGACGTGGGAGTGCTGTCGCTCAGCTCTGCGGAGAAGAAGAGGCGGCCCAGGGTGCAGAGCAGCCGGAAGTCCGTCGGCTCTGACCATCTGGTTGTGCCTGAGTGCGTGTTTGGGTTCAGAGATAAGCCAGTTTGCTCACTCCTAGGGCATGCCGCTGATGTTCTTGATCTTTCATGGTCCAAATCTCAGGTACATACCCTGATGTTTAATCGAATAGCCAACTGCTCAATGTCTTACTTTCTGGCACTTTGTTAGACATTCTGATAAAATAGAACCAACAGTTGCTCTGCCATCTTCTTCACAACACAAACGAATGGTGATTCTTTGTTTTGATGGTGTCTAATCCTGCCGAAAAGACCATGATCATCAAAATGACAAAATAAAACCATGTGCATTACGGAAAAAAACATGGCATTTTCAACCTTTGTCACTTGGCTACACTAATTGAGCAGTAGGCTTCAGTATGCAACGATACACTACATACTGCCGATTGAACAGAATAACGAACTGATTAGTCTTACTTTTGTAAGTTTTGTTAGACATTCTGAAAATTAGTAACAGTAATAGCACTGCTATCTTCTTCAGAACTCAATTGAATGGTAGTTTTTAGTTTAGATGGTGTCTAGTGCGGCTGTGAAGACCATGATCATCAATGGAAGAACATGATGCTTCCAACTTTTGTCACTTGGCTACAGTAATTGAGCAGTAGGCTTCAGTATGCCACAGTACACGTCAGTTTTTGCGCTCCTGAAAGATTCACTTCTTTTGTACCAGTAGCAAATCTGTTGCAACATGCAATTTGATTTTCCATCGTGTTAACCTGGTACATGAGACAGTTAGTTGATCCTTGTATTTCAGACTGCACGCCTGAAGACAGTTGAGATAGTTGTTTTTGCGTGATTAACTTTGGTTAGGACTTCAAAATCAGGTATCGCTTTCATGATCAGTAATCTGGTTAGGAGCGCACTGACAGTTGCATATGGTTGGAATCGGTCTGTTCATATTACGTGGCTAAAGGTCTGTCAAGAAAAATGCTTACCATTATAGTCATAAGACAATAGCATTGCTGTTCTTACTATACACTTCTCCTTCACATGCGAAATAGTTGTTCTTTGCATCTGATATTATCAGCATAATTGTATTGGCACCCTACTTATTCGCAAAATATTACCAGTAACACCTGATCTGCTGGGTCCATGTTGTGTTCAAATTCATGATCTGCATATCAACTTTCTTTGTCCACTGTGAGCTCTCTTTAGCATTCATACATTACTTCTGCGCTGTGTTTTGCATGCTATTTCTTTTCTAATTTTCTCGTGCAAACATCCACAACTGTAGTTATAACGCAACTTAGATTTGATTTGCGCACCACATGCTTATTTATCATGGCCTTTGTTCTGTTTTAGCTTTCAATCGTGCAGCCTGGTCAGTAACTCAGTATGACCTGCATCAAAATGTGTTCACCATTCCATTATACACCTGACATGATCAAGTCATATAAGAATATAACCCATGGTGGTATAGGATTCTACAACTAAAAGCTTTTTACTAGAACAATTTCTTGAATGCCCACAATTACTTTATATTTAAAAAGGAAAACATGGTCAATACATTTTTTGCGAAACTAAAATAATAAACTCTCTGAAACATAACGAAGTATAGACTACCCTTTGTGGGGCTCAGCTTAATACTTCAATTTTTTTTGTAAAGGCACTAACCAGTTGTTTTGCTCTGATCCAGTACTTGCTTTCATCCTCGATGGACAAAACTGTTAGGCTATGGGACATCACTGCAAGTACCTGTTTGAAGACATTCTCACACACGGACTATGGTTAGTCTAGCTGCAGGATCATTTTATACGTGACATCTTTTTGGCAATTAGAAATGCATGTTTCGTGCAACCAGACAATTGACCTCCTTCTGTGCACTCAATTTGTTGCAGTCACATGCATCCAGTTCAATCCGGTAGATGATAATTTCTTCATAAGTGGGTCACTGGATGAGAAAGTTCGCATTTGGAATGTCCAGGATCGGAAGATTGAAGATTGGAACGATCTCCATGAGATGGTTACCGCTGCATGTTATTCTCCGGATGGACAGGTTTAGTTAGTTTCCTGTTTTTAGTGAACATGGTGTTGTGATCATGAAAATTAGATGAACTGATGTTGCATTTCTCTGTTACGTTTGAAGGTTGCAATGGTAGGGTCTCACAAGGGAAGCTGCCATTTATTTGATACAACAGGTATGCCACTTTAGTCATAGTTAAATACATTTGTTTATGCTAGTCGCAATCAAGTACGGAGTTATAGTAGTTTGATACAAAAAGAAAAAGGTAATATACAGTAACCTATAATGTTCTGTTTCCTTGGTGATTACAGAGAAGAAGCTCCAGTACAAAAGTCAGATAGACTTAAGAATCAGGAAAAAGAAGTCTGGTCAGAAGAAGATAACTGGCTTCCAGGTACGTACTTGTGCGGTGTATCTGTTTGTAGGGAACTGAATACTTTGTTAAGACTTAAAAAACACACATGCTTAGTTGTGTTGAGATTTAGACTACGTTATTGATGCCTCCAATACCACTTATACCTGACTATCTGTATTTCATGCAACAGTTTGCTCCAGGAAGCTCTTTGGAAGTTCTTATTACTTCTGCGGATTCAAGAATCCGTGTTGTTAATGGTGATGAACTTGTTCACAAATTTAAAGGTAACTTTTCATTCTCCTCTCATTGTAAATTATGAACATAATGTTCAATGATCAGACTACATTTCTGTTTTGCACAAATCTAGAGCACATGAACTATGTATTATATGGAATTTGATTTGTGCCGATCCTGTTTCCCTTTTGAGGGAGAAAATATGTTCCTTGCCTATGTGATCAGCAATATACTAGCGTTAATCTGGGCTGTTGCATTTACATTTTGCTTAACCTTTCCACCAGGGTTCCGCAATACAAGTAGCCAAATCTCAGCCTCTGTAGCTCCAAATGGGAAGTATGTAGTCTGTGCCAGCGAGGACTCTCATGTGTATGTCTGGAGACATGACAACAGTTCCCACCCAAGCAGAAGCAGGAGTGCAGTTGACGTGACCAACTCATATGAGCATTTCCACTGCCAAGATGTAACTGTGGCGATTACATGGCCCGGTGCTGAAGCCCGTGGATCGTTTGGCTGCCGTAGCAGCCGACACAGTGATTCGGATGGTGCAGTGAACTCGGTCCCCGAAGCTCCTGTACGAAACGATGAGCACGAAGCGAATGGAACTGCTAACAGATCCACGGAGACCCCAGTTTGCGAAGCTGGTGCAAGCACCAGCAATCATGCAGTTGAAGCAGTGTCCCTGCCCTTGCCTGACGAGCAGTTACCATCAGCCAAGAGCAGCCCTAGTCACAGCTCGTCTGATCTCTGCATTGGGGCTATGGATGTCCAGCGCCGATCCGCGTGGGGTCTGGTGATCGTCACGGCTGGAAGGGGAGGAGAGATCAGAGTGTTCCAGAATTTTGGTTTCCCAGTTCAAGTGTAAAGCTAGCGTGAGTGTGCGGAGCTGTTGCTGGGCTCTTTGCTGTACAGATACCTTCACTTCTTCACCAGATCACCTACTAGGAGTTTAACTAGCTGAAAGTTTTCTCCATTTTGCTGTCTGTTTTAGGGACACGGATCCGGTGCCCCCATGAAGGCAGGGCACGGATGAACAGTACCGTGCCCTGCAGTTTCGGCCGTTGGATCGAAAATAGAGAGCCAAGATTAATCACTGTAGCTTGGTACTGTACACTACCCTGTAGCAGATGCACTGTGGATAAATACTGTAGCGAATGTCCTGTAGCTAGCGCACTGTTTGTTGTCCTGTAGCATATGCACTGTTCATAGTCATCTGTCCATTCATTTTTGATCCGACGGCTAAAAAAGGGGGGAGGGCACCGTACTGTTCATCGGTGCCCTGCCTTAGTCAGGGCACCGGATCTCAATCCCTGTTTTAGTGCATTAAGAGCTCACTCCAAAGACCACACTATTCTTTTTTATTGTTGATACAAGCTTGGCTCTGTAATTGTATGGTTAACAGCCAATACATTTATTTGTTCATATCTTGGTTCGATTCCATCAGTTCATGGTAAGAAGTTATACTGGTGTTTTTTTTTTGTTGCTTCTAGCCTTTTCCTGCCAATGATGGAGCAACGTTGATAAGCATTTTACAGCCTTTCTAGTTTCTAGTGTTCAGTGACTGAGGGAACTGGAACAAACTTTTATTGCAATAATATATCACTACATCTGTAGCTACAGATAGATAGATCATGGCTCATGGGTTCAAATAACAATCACCACATCATTTGGTAAGCATCAGAACAAACAGTGAAGTCGTCGAAGATGGAGCCGCGTGCAAAGCTGAGACGAACACACTGTGATTGAGCTTCGGGGTAAGCACACTACTACCCGACTCGGGCAAACCTGACCGATCGAGGCCGCGATGCTAAAACAGGAGCCTCGAACGCGCCGGCGACCGGCTGACATCATTGTACTGATCAGTTCCCAGCCGGCGGTGGCGGCGGCCAGGTGAGGTCGAGGCTGGTGTTGAAGTCGTCCCATGCACCCGAGACACCGCCGGCGAGCGTCCCGTCAGCACCACCACCCCATGGCGCCGTGAGCCCGTCGTAGAGGTCCGGGGCCGATGACGAAGCCGGCATCCATGGAAAACCCGCTGGAGCTGTAGCAGCGCTGCCGAGCCCGAGGTCGAACTGTGGCAGGAAGACGCCGTCGGTGAGGAACGGGAAGACCGGGAGCGCGTCCGTGGCCCGGTACGCCGCGTCCTGTGTCGGCGAAGAGGGCGATGGCGCAGGCTCGGCGGACCTGCGGCGCTTGTTGTTGCCGCTGCCGCTGCCGCTGCGGCGGCAGGCTCCTCCGACGGGGACGTTGCGCAGCGTGCCGCCGTGCGTCCAGTAGCGTCGGCAGGCGCGGCAGAAGTGGCGCGGCTGCGTGGTGCTGTAGTTGTTGTAGTAGCAGAACTTGGTGTTGCGGGACTTGCAGCGCGGGCACTCCAGCTGCTCCTGGCTCTGGTTCTGGTTATCTTTCCCCGCCGGGACGCCGTCCTGGTCAGTGATCACCACCGCACGAACGCGTCAGTACGCACATCACTGGCTGACAGTACGGTGGAGACAGTGTGTAGCGAGCAGCCACTGACCTGCGGGAGCGGAAGTTCAGCAGCGCCCGAGTCGTCGTCGGCGGCGAAGGCAGGGCGCTTGGCACCGGCGGCGGGGAGGAGCGAGGCAGAAGCTGGAGCCATGGTTTGCTGCCGTGCGAGCAGAGCGCATGCCGTGTCCGACCCGTCGGCTTATAACAACCCGTGGGCAGGCGGCCGATGACCAACTCTTTCTCAGTCTGGGGCTCTCGAAAAGAGGAAACGGAGCTGGCCGTATCTCTAGGAAGGTAGGCAAGTAGCCGAGGATGGCAAGGAGTGAGCGAGACGTAGCGGTCAGTCCGAGTTGGATGGGCGGCGGCGGCGGCAATCAGATGATATGATCGAGATCAGGGTACGTCGATGTGAGGGGAGCGGGTGGGGTGGGTGCGTGGTGGTCGTGGCCTAGTTGCTAGGCCGTGCGTGCGCGCGTCGCGGTTGGGGCTCTATTTATAGAAGCCGGCGCGGCGGTGGAGCCCGCCGGTGACGCGGCAGAGGTACGAGATGCTCTCCTTCTGCGCGAAGGTAGCTCCCTCCGCCACCGCCTCCCCAGCTCCCGTCACCGTCGCATTCCCTATCTGGCTGCGGCCAGGCGGCGACGGAGACGCGACACGATGCGCACGGCCGTCTCGGCACGGCGCGGCGCGTTCTGTGAACCCGGCCGTCGCTTTTACCGAGGAAACAGACGCCGATCATTGGTGCGGTGTGGAGAGGACGAGACTCACTGGAGAGTTCGCGGTCCTCGATCGATTGGTGGATGGAATCTTGCAACAAGTTGCTGTAACTAACCAGTGCTCCAGGCTCCAAGTTCAGACCGGACACGCGCGCCACTATGCTTAGCTATAGTGATCGACGTGATAGTACGTACAGTACGTACGCGGTACGCGATCGGCGCGAGGCATGGGCGTCTAGCGCCGCCGCCGTGACGGCACCATCGAGCAGCTGCGGCGGCCGGACGTGCGGCGAGATCGACGCATCATGTTTTGCGTGGCGGCGTAAACGACCGGCTGGGTTTAAGCTAGCTCGCGCGAGCGAACGAGCGATGGCGGGTCGGCGTTCATGGGGACGGACCTAACTGGCTGGCGGGCGGCAGCCGTCGTACTCGTGGTGCGCGTCAGGGTGACGCGGCGCTGGCCCGCCGGCGAGGGAGAGCTTGTCATTTCGAGGAAGAAATGGGGGACATGGTCGGCGCGCTTTTTCAACGCTCCGGGGCCACCGTGGGAGGACGTTGGGCCAACAGCCGACGGCGACGCCTCAGTCGCCGTCGGCGTTCTTGTCGCGCGTCGATCTCGGGTAAGATTGGTTGCTGGCCGACGCTGAACGCAGAGGCCGGGCGCGGTTCTCGGGTGAATCCATTGTTCCGCGTCGGCGAAGAGTCAAAGTCCTGTTTACCACGCAAGTTTGGATTTTGGAATCGATTATGTACACGCGGGAAAGAGATTCGCTAGTTTTTAGCTAACAAGTAAGTCTTAGAGCATCTCCAGTCGCGCCCCCCAAAGCGTCCCCCAAAGGGATTTGGGGGACGCCGGCCAAAAAAACGACCCAGTCGCGTGCCCCAAAGGCCACTTCGGTCCGGACGTGCTCCAAATGTTGTCGGCGTCCTCGTCCATCCTCGTGTATAGAGTCTCACGACGCGGACACAACTTTTACACTTACTTTTGTTTGGAGGTCGCGTTTGGGGAACGTGGCTAGAAAAGAGACCTTTTCCAAACGAAAATTTTGTCCGGACGTCACCCAAACGACTAATCCGGCGCTTTGTCCGGACATCGTTTGGGGGACGCGACTGGAGATGCTCTTATATCATTCGATTTGCATCGTGATATGTGCTAACAGGGTGGCGGCGGGAGCTCCCGTGGTACGTTGGAGGTGGGCACGCGGTGGGCGGCAGCGAGGACCATGCCTGGCAACAACAAGGGGAGGCATCCGCCGGGGCCGTCAGGAGCACCATGACGAGGTACGGTGGTGGGAGCTCGGGGGATGGAGCTCCAGGGCGCAGCGGCGGGGCTCTAGTGGTGTGACTCCAGGGGCACGCAGCGGCACGCGAGCTGCTGACGGGAGGAAGGGGAGGAGGGGGAAGAGGCGGAGAAGGTGCTCTCGTCGGGGGCGGTGGCGGTGCTCTGGACGGGTCTGGTGATGGTCTAGACGGACTGGCGATGGGATCCTACGGAGGCTTGCCGAGGTGGCTTCCCACCTTGGGTGCGCGGAACAACAACGGCGCATCGGGAGCTCCAGGAGGAAGGGTGGACGAGCACTAGAAAGAGATAAGACTGCTCATAGTGGGTTAACATAGGTGGTAACTGTTGTAGTATCGAGAGAAGAGACACAAAGAAATGGAACAAATGATTCTCTTATTTCATTGCAATGTGGGAGACCCACTTATATACAGGGTGAAGGGGTGTGTTGGGGAGACACCTCTTCCCCAACAGACACCTCCTGGGAGGCATCCCTCCCATACACAATTGATCACATATTTTATTTCCTAACACTCCCCCTTGATCAATTTGTCGTCTGTATATTGCAATCCAAAGACTCCTCCTAAAAAACCCTGTGGGAAAAATTGAGGAGAAATATTATAACGATATGCCACCGAAAACTCCTTTAAAACCCAGTGGGAAAAATTAAGGAGAAACCATGTGTCATACGTCCGCACTTGTATTTATATTGTCTCGTTAAAAACCTTATATGAGAAACCATAGGGAAAACTCATAAAGGGAAAAAGAGTACAATATCAGTGATCGGAAGATCATCAACGAGTTATAACTAGGGATTTACTCCCTCTCAACATTACAAACCTAAAGGTTGTCTCGTACCAATTCCACAAAATTAATTATGGAATACAACTATTAGTAGAGATATTGTGAATATCACAATATATTTGCTTGCAAATTATCCTCTTACATTTCTGTAATTTATGAGGATAAATATAACTCATAAGCAATACAAGTGACATTATCTTAGTAGATAATGATAGGTGATTCGAATGAATCTCCACATGAACTCACATGTGGCCAATCATGCTGCGAATTCATACACATCTTGTGATGCTTCATATGATTTCTGCAGAATGATCACCGGAAGGACCCATTTAGAGTCTATTCTAAAGACTTCCTTCTGAATACTCTTCCAGTAAATCCAGTCTTTGATATAGCACTGTTGGGATCACATAATTAGCCACTATCATATATCACACATTGGTCCCATCTTGATTTTCATACTAGAATTAATCAAGCGTTTTGTGCATTGGATATATCTTAGAATAATCCATACACAAACTTTATACCTTTCGGGGAATTGCACTCTCAATAAATTGCCAACAAACATAATGTCAGGCCTGACGTATTTTGCAAGATATCTCAGTGCTTCGATGGTAGATATGGAACTTCAGCTCCATCTATCACTTCACCATCTTCCCACATTTTTCAAGGATTGGTATCCCATATTAGGTATAATATGATCATATGTGTCTCCGATATTATATATCTGTATTGAACTTGTTCCATATTTTGGGATATATGAAGACCGATATACATTTATTCCTGGGGGAACAAGCTCAAGTTAAAAACTTAAGCATATTTGGTTTGACCCAAAAACTCCGTTTTAAAATGATTGTGTGTATCTCAAATGTCTCGCATAAAGACATTGATGATAAGAACATCAACATCACTTAGGTGATGTAAAATCCAATTAAGGATTTATCCATGAGAACACATCAACAATCATTGATATTAGAGTTATCCTTATCACGGAAGAACTCACACAGTCGGTTGTACCACACAATTATCTCCGACTACTTCAAGTCATGGAATGACTTCAGAAGTTTCACACACACATGTTGCGTTTTTTTCTTTGGATTCAGAATATTAAGTCCTTCAAGACTTTAAAATATAGATCCAGATCGACTGACCCGGGGGAAGTATGTAGGCAAAACTACATACATCAACCACATGGATCTGTTCTGGGCAAGACGTACATGAAACATAATCATTGATTGATCACGAACGGACAAAATCCAAATAGAAAAGGTGCTGATTGATTTGTCGTTAGAACGGCTTCATGAATGACAATGACTTGCGCCGCCGCACAACAATTTTTTCTGAAGATCTGATTTGCTTCGCCGGACATTGTTTCTCAGATTAGGCCAAATGCTCTTGGTAGAGTCTATGTGCTGATAACGTGTTGTAGTATCGAGAGAAGAGACACAAAGGAATGGAACAAATGATTCTCTTATTTTATTGCAATGTGGGAGACCCACTTATATACAGGGTGAAGGGGTGTGTTGGGGAGACACCTCTTCTCCAACAGACACCTCCTGGAAGGCATCCCTCCCATACACAATTGATCACATGTTTTATTCCTTAACAGTAACATCACACATCTGAAGGTATTTTGCTGATATGGCATTACAATAAATGAAGAAAGAGAGTGGGGTGGTAACTAGATATGTTACCATAACATCACACATTTCAAGGGAATATGAGTCTACAACATAATAATTACACATTGCATGAAACTACATCTAAGTTACTATCCACTATAGAGGTAGTAACTTAGACCCACTATGAGCAGCTGAAGGCATGTGGGCTCCCACCACTCGCTATCTCTCCAGTAGTAGGGACGTGTGTCGCACCGTCGAGGCGGAGGACGGGAAGCGAGGGATTCCCCGGAGGGAAGTCAGCGTTTTCCAACCCAAATTGCACTAACTTTGACTAAATTTATTGACAAAACTATCTATAACTCTGATATCTAATGTGTACCATACAAACATATACTTCGTGATGTTTCTAGTGGTATGGACCAAATATTAATTTCCTTGTATAAACTTTGTAAAAGTCTACTCGGTTTGAATTTTAAAAAGCTAACACATAATATATTTCAGCATAGAGGTGGTCCGTGTCGTGGTGCATGGTGTTAGCCTTGTGTTTTTAGTTCGTGTTTAGGAAGCTGAATTGTTTATTGATAATGAGCATGTTATTATTTAAAAGTTTTAATTATTACACCCAATCTATGGATAGCTAAGATAGCACACAGCCACAACAATATATAATAAATCAAACTGACTATGTTGAAAACACATAGGCTAAAAGAGTGACTAGGGCGAAGCAGGACCAATACGGGTAGATCACGCAACTATCCATGTTACAAAAATATTCCTCGTTATATCCTTCAACCGTGTAGACACCTCCTTATATAGGTCCCGATGCTCCACTACTTGTAGAGACGACCATAAATGGAGCGTAATTGTGCACCGGTAGATGACCTGCATAAGAGAACAATTTTTGTTATTAAAAACTTTGTCATTTCTAAATAGCCACAATAACCACGTAATGGCAATCGCTCCCACCTAAATAAGTAGCTTAAATCGAGGACCAACACCATTGATCCAGTTACCGAATATTCACGATACTCTTTGGTGGATAAAAGGTAGAACCTATCTGAATGGCTGATCATATACATCTCGCAAATTTGCACCAGAAGGATATGTGTTTAATGGTCTCTTGGGCGACAGAAGAAACAAATTTTACTTCCATGCTAATTGTGTTTTGCAAGGTTATCATTAGTAAGAATTACTCTTCGACGAATGTAGCACACAAGAATCTTAATTTTAGGTGGAATCATCATCCACTAAATTTTCAAATTATTATCAACTGACAGATCGAATTGGATTACAGCCTTGTATGTAGAGTTCACAGATAATTTACCACACGCAGAGATTCCGACGAAATACATCAGATCCTTGCGCCAAATGGACTGAATCTAAGCGACGGAACAAATCATTCCAAGATGTTTGTTTAGGACCAATGATACTTCTTCTAAACGACACACTAGGTGAGGAAATTCGACCACCTTAGCCAGTGTATCGCTTTTGTGGCATAATATTGTACAATGTCGGATATATTGTTCTCGGACCATGGCATTTCCTAGCTATTTATCCTTCATAACCTAATTTATGATCCATCAGTAATAGGGAAAGTTCCATATGGGAAGAAGAATTTCTTCGTCGCCATTAGACCAGCCCAGAAGTGGGAGTCATCAGGTTTTCAAAACACCTAAGACAACGCACGAGAGCCAAAATACTTTCTCCTAAGAAGAGTTTGCCAAAACCCCTCTTCCGCAAGAAGCTTTAAGAGACATTTACAAAGGAGGGTCCTATTCTAACCTCAAGGTCATGAATCCCAAGTCATCCTTGGTCTTTGGGACGGCAAACCACGTTTCATTTAGCCAATCGATATTTACATTTTTCACTACTATATTGCCCAAAAATCTTAATCGAAAATAATCTGATCTTTGAAGACTCCTTGGAAGTTGAAAGAATAATATCATATAAAGTATCATGTTAATTAGTACTGAATTAATAAGAATCTATCTTCCACCTAGAGATATTCATTCACCTTTCCCGCTACTTAATCTAATTTGTAGCCTCTCCTCTACCAATTTCTATTCATCGTTTGTAAGCCTCCGATAGTGAATCGGAACGCCGAAAGACTTAATAGGAAAATCCTCTTGCTCACAACAAAAAAAATTCAACATACAAGGCGACATCTTCTTAAGCCTCATCAAAACAAAATAGCTCACTCTTCTAGA
Organism: Lolium multiflorum; assembly: GCA_030979885.1. Taxonomy (NCBI): domain Eukaryota; kingdom Viridiplantae; phylum Streptophyta; class Magnoliopsida; order Poales; family Poaceae; genus Lolium; species Lolium multiflorum. The sequence goes on along the minus strand of JAUUTY010000832.1, from coordinate 17,437 downwards.
AGTTTATCTTAAGACCCGATAGTTGCCATAATAGAACTGTATCGTCGGCGTATTGAATGAAAGATACTCCTTCAATTTGACCACCAGACTTGGTGCATTCAATCTTGACACGAGCATATCAACCATTATATTAAATAGCATTGGCGATAAAGGATCATCTTGTCCAAGCCCCTTGGTCTAGAACTTGCTAGTGTTATCATTGACTAATGGCAACACTTCCACCCAAGACGAAGCTATGGATTAAAGCACGACACTCTTAAGAAAAACCGCTCATTCTAAGATTCTACTGAAGGAAAGACCACTTAACCATATCATATACCTTTCCAAAATCAATTTTTAAAATCACCCTATTCAACTTTATCCTATGTATATAGTTCGTGAACTGTTTCATGAAGGATAACAAACCCATCCATATTGTTACGTCCTTGCATGAAAGTTGTATGGGAAGAACGAACCACATGGTCAACCATTGAGTTTAGCCCAATCGTAGGAACTTTGGTGAAAATTTTGAAACTAACGTTAAGAAGAGAAATAGGCATGTATTGTTGAATCTAATCTGCATCATTAACCTTCAGTAGCAAAATGATTTCACCAAAATTCAGACAGGACAAATCTAGTTGCCCACTATAAAGGCTACCAGACATATCAAGAAGATCTGACTTGGTGGGTCTGATTTATAGGATTTGTAGGAATCAGAACTCCTTTGATTCATATGATTTGTAGAATTCAGCGGGGAAAAAGATGGTATAAAGGTTGTGGTTGGGTGGATCCCGGGCTCCTTTGAGTTATAGGATTTGTATATGATGATGAAATGTCTAGGATTCATGGCTCCTTTGATTTTTATATTCCTACGTTGGCAAAACATAGCGCGATTTAGTTTTCGTGAAAGTCAAACGTAGCGTGTTAGCCATGTGGTTTTAGTTGAGTCTAGGATGCTGATTTGTACATGAGCATCTGATGCGACCACCAGCGGACCCAACTGTTCCTAAGGTCGGGCACGTGCCCAGGCTTCCGGCTAACAACGTAGCTTACTTTGTTTAAAATTTGATGAAAATTTAGTTGAAAATTTGACTGGCCTTACAGTGTGCCCAGACTTGATGGAAATATTAGTTCTGCCACTGCATGCGACTTTAATTAGTAAAAGAAAGAACTCATATGCTTCCTCCATTCGTGGCGCTTTACCAAGCTAATTTAGATTGCTAAAACATTCCATACTAGTGAACAGATGTTCTACCAATTATGAATCAACACATCAAAGGATCATGTTGTCAAAACCTAGGATGGTCGACCGCACAACAAATCACTCTGATATCATGGAGATAAGCATAATAATGAGGTAAACCAAACACAAAAACACCTTCCCCACCCCCGAATACTGATTCTAACCCTTGACGCCTCCCTCCACTCACACATAAGTTTAATTGTCTGACCAACGATGGTACAAAAGGTAGAGAGGGCCGCGACGGTGCAGCCCGCAATAGGCAACAAACATGACTTAAAGAGTACAACGAAGGAGCGGTGGTTGAGAGTAGGTTTCAAAATACCGCCAAAACTCACTTGGAAATTGACGATTTCAAAAGAAATGCATCTCAATGTTTTAAGTCATGTTAAATCTACTTTTGGTAAACCGATAACATTTTAGGGTAATTGTCAAACACATTTTAAAATTCTAGACAATATCCGAGAACCGATCGGCCATGGTATGTTTCGGAGACAATAGATAATACGGTGGGAAGACAAGAGATGGTACATATGGTTTTCGTGCCAAATGATTAATATTTACTTGTTTTAGTTTCGTTTGTGAATGTAATAAAAAATTTGAACTATTCCATGCATCCGGCCAGAATTGACCGCACAGTCGTACATTCCAAGCGAATGTGTGAGTGCGACTATAGCATATATGTGGGTCAAGAATCGATCCCGGCGCACGCTATGATGGAGCGAAGCGGTGAACAGGTGCGGCCGCCACGATTCATTCGTGCAAACCGATTGAATTTGATCCCGTGTAAACTGAAGTTGAGTGCGTTGTCCGAAGACTAGATACGACCACTCGACCAGTACCAGGAGTGCAAATCTCATTATAGAAATGGCACTTTCGGCAACAGCATCGACGTCGACACATTGCTACTGTTTGACTTCACAGCCATGGAGCCTTCCAATTCTCAGCTCGATTCCGCCCGTGAGGGCAGTGAATAATGCACTGGGATTCAGTAACATTATGCTAGCAGGGCACGGCGTGCCATGACTCCTTTCATCCACCATCTAAACTGCATCCAGTGGCTCACAGCAAGCAAAGGTAAAATGTGAAGGACACGCACAGACTTTTCACCATCGCGGGCACGGACCTGAGGCTTTCGCGGGCGGTCGCGAGGGTTCCCGCGCGTCGAGCAGAGACGCAGCTCGCGCGCTGCAGCCGCCAGGCGCCGCCGACGAGCGTCGCCCCACCCCGCGCCGCCGCACATCCAAGCCCCGAACCATCCCGCGCCGCCGGCGAGCGCCGCCCCGCACCACGAAGCCTCGACCCATCCCGCGCCGCCGCACGACCGGAGCCGCCGAGCGCCGACCCGCCCCGCGCCGTCGCGGCTGCCGAGCGCCGCCGCCCCTGCCGAGCGCCGCCGCCACGCGCCGTCGCCCTCGCCTGGCCCTGTGTCCTTCGCCGAGCACACCGAGCCTGACTTGGGTAAAGAGCAGGTAAAAACCTATTCGTTTCTGAAATTGTTGCTGATGGATATGTGTGTTTGCTGGGCAATTTTTTAAATCTCGGTATTATAAACGATTACTTAGTATGTTTATCTGAAATTTCGCAGATTTGAGTGAGGAGGTGTACAGTTGGGTGTTCTCTGTTTTCTGCAATTTGACTGAAATTGTTGTGGCAGTGTGAGGTGCAATGGCAGGAATTGAGAAGTGGGTACCTAGAGCTGGTCTGAACTTCAAAAATCTAGATGATGCTTGGCAATTTTGGCTAGCATATGGCGGTCAAACAGGCTTTGATGTTAGGAAGAGAGGCAGCAATATCAGCAAAATTGACCGTAAAGCAACTTCATGCAGATTTGTTTGTCGCAAATATTGCTAAATTGTCCTTTGTATAATATCAGTCCAGGTGCACTATTTTTTTCTTGGCTTCATTTTGTTCCATATATGTCCATTAAACTGCAGTCTGAGCATACTTAAAATGGTGCAAGGTACAGTTTATAAATTCACTTTTGATTCAGTCTGGGCAAGTACTGAATTTTGATTCAGACTGGACAAGCATTGTACAAGTCTGTGCGTGTCCTTCACATTTTGCCTTTGCTTGCTGTGAGCCACTGGATGCAGTTTAGATGGTGGATGGAAGGAGTCATGGCACGCCGTGCCCTGCTAGCATAATGTTACTGGTATATGATCGATGGAGCGATGGTTACTGCATATCAGCGTACACATTTTGTACTAGCTTTTTGATAAAGAAAACATACTAACATCGTGAAGATACCAATTATATTTCACCTCTGCAACAATATAATACCTTAATGGCATTATAGATGCACGTAAAAGTAAGCTAAAAAAGGACGGAAAAGTCCAGCTATAATGCTGCGTCCTCGTAGCAGCAGTGCAATCACCAACAAGACAACACATAAGTCTAAGTTTTTCAAAATTGACGTCTCTAACAAGGAAACAATGCACAACCACTGTCATCGCCGATCATAGATCTTGGATTTTCACCCTAAAAATAGTCCATGTTTTCTTAACAATGCCTTCAACAAGGTTATAGTCAGACACAACCAATTAAATTCAGGTCTTGGATTTTCAACCTGAAAGGTAAGACTTTGAACTTCGTTTGTGATGTCGTTCACACCTACATACCGTTGCTACGAATTCCGAAACTCTAAGCAAGTTCATCATCGACACAAAGGCTCAAATCATCATTACTAGTCCTCTAATATCGACTTTCATGACATTCTCCGCCTCTAATTTCACCATATAACCAAATATGTCCCATGAAGACAACATATAGCAGAGCTTCATGCCGCTCTCTCCTCAACCAAATTGTCTGGGAAAAATATGGATGAGGATGACCTAGTTCCATCCGATCTAGCAAACTCCAGGCATAATGCGCCCACGGAGGTTCGTCGGCAGAGCTTTCCGGAACACGACACTTCGGCCAAGATGAAGGAGGACATGCATCATGCAAATCTTCATCGTGTCGCAAGAGAACCCCTAGGAACAGTGCCTTCATTCAGGCCAAGCCCCACGCCGGCCATCCTGGCCGCCCGACCCACCGGAAAAGGCTGGCAGATCAATACGACCCTGGACGCCACACACCCTCTAGACGACGAGCAACACCATGGTGGAGGATATCAGGCCAACCGAATGGCAGCCAAGGGCACATCAGTTGTGGCCCTTCCGGCCCAGACGGGCCCATACCTCTATGCGCTGCCATGCTTCAATGTCGCCATTGTGCCGTTGTTTCGGATCGGGCTCAGCGCCACGCCTCGACTATCCAACGGCAGCCGAAGGGCAGCGTTGAGACCACGGCCGATGCCACGCCTCCGCCACCAGATCAATGCCACAAGGATCACCATCAAGCCACCATCCGCCGCGCTGCTACAACTTCTGGCGCCGCTGCGCCGCCAGGGAAGCTTCACCACCGTGATGACCAATGCACACCACGTCCTCCATGAGGTAGCGTCCCACGTCATAGGGCCGCACGAGAGGAGACGAGCACTTCCCCCGCCACGGGGAACGAGCAGTGTTTGCCCGACCGAATCTAGACAAAATTATGACATTTATTTTGGAACGGAGGAAGTCGTAAATTAGTACTACTGCAGATCGACATACGGCCGGGCAGCAGTTTGTGATGCACATCGGAGAAGAAATGTGCAGGCACGGCCTGGTTTGCATGCGTACGTGCTTGGCCGCAACTTGGGTAATTTGTTGGCTATTCAAACTGAACGGAGGTTGCACAAAAATGTTCTTCAAAGCGGCGCTATCGATCCGAAGGAAATGACAAATATCAGCGCCAACCACAATGAATTCGGATGCTATATATGTGCAGTCAATTGTCCCCAAAAATATAAAAAAGGAAGTGTTCTACCGACCAACGTTTGGAAAGACGGCGACGTACGGCTGCAGTCGGAATCGAGGCCGCACGAATGATTGGTTGCTAGTTTAATCATTAGCTCGATCTCAAGCTGCGCTTAAACAATGGTGGCTGATCTCCTGGCCGTGCTCGGATGCTTGCTAGACGTGTACACACGCCTCCTACTTCCCGGACACACGCATACGTCTCTCTGCCTATCATGTTCTTTCATGTTACAACTTACAAAAATGCCGGATTGTTAATTGCACGTGCAAGATGATTTGGTTCCGGCCATATAGTGGTCAACACTCAACCCACGCCAAGGACAATTTGTTGTCATGCAGCTCTGTCATGCATCTAATCAACTAACCATGAAAGTGTAATGTGTGCTAATTAAATCGACAACTAATCAAGATCAACAACGCATCCAGGCGAACTTTCCAGCAAGATCCTGAAAACGAGGTTGTAAAATACGCATCTTTCTAATCACGACGATAGCAACAAAGACCGGGTTAGTTGATCAGATTAAGTAATGGATATGTAACTGTGGTTGGATTAGTCATCCATTTGAGGAAGGCACAAACTCTGCCCTAATTTATTCGTGCCATTCACAAACATGTACAACATATATTATGCGATATGTACAAACCAAATGTTCTTGTTTACCTCTTAAATTTCCATTTCACGTCTTTGAAATTATCATGCTCCCAATTTTCTCATCTCTTTCTCCGCAATATAAAATACAAGTTTTTTCGATATGGGGGCGGCGTCTCAGCCTCTGCATCGAAAGATCCACACGGCTGATTCATTTATTAGAAAGTGTCACAGTATTAAACATCCATTACAAAAAGTTCACCATCTAAAGTTGAGACAAATCCACCTGAGAATGAAAAGTAGGGAAACAAAACTAGACATTCTCTAGTCTATTAATATGACGTCACCCAGTAGCCCGGAAGAAGAAATCCTCCGTAACCTTGAGCAGCCGGGTACATCCAGTAGCCATAGCCTCCTACTGATCTTCCGGGAGGAGCAAATCCCAAAGCTGGATCCAATGCGTAGCCCTTCGAATAACCTGCAAAAAATCCGTCCCCTTTTGCTTGTTAAAAACAATATCATTCTTGCTTGTCCAAATAGCCCAACATAAAGCTGAAACGCCAATACGAATCCTAGCTTTATCCAATTTTTAACTCCATTCAACCAATTACCAAACATATTAGTAATATTTAGGTGGTGAAATATTATAAGACTAATATAACATGCGCCAAACAATTTGAGCAAAAGGACAATGCAGAAAAAATGTTCAACCGTTTCATTGGAATCACAAAAACAACACTTCATTGAGCAAGAACAATTGCAACTAGCACATTCTTATGTTGTACAACGGTTGTACAGAGATGGATATTGCTCAGCCAGGGGTGAATCACCTAACCACACATCTTCCCAAAATCGAACAGTAGATCCACATCCTACTTTAAAAAACCCTCTAGTAAAAAATCAGATTTGACCCGCATTAGTCCCTTCCAAAAGGCAGAATTTGTGGGTTTCGCCTCCACTTGAGACAAAGTCTTATGTTTAAGATACTTGTTATGCAGAATTTTTTGCCACATACCCTCTTCAGACAAGAATTTAAATAGCCATTTGCTAAGAAGGCATCTATTATTAATTTCCAATACTTCTATGCCTAGACCCCCTTGATCCTTAGGCCTAAAAATCATTGCCCATTTAGATAGACGATTTTTTTTTCTATTTTCATCGGACTGCCAAAAGAAACTAGATCGATAAAAATCTAGCCGTTTCCTAACCCCAACTGGGATTTCAAGGAAAGACAACATAAACATAGGCAAACTTGTTAACACTGAGTTAATAAGGACTAACCTATCACCATACGACAACATTTTACTCCAGCAGCAACCCTATTTAGAAGCAAAGCGGGACTCGATCGGATTCCATTCCGCATTGCGAAGTGTTCTGTGATGAATAGGTATACCCAAATACCTCATAGGTAAAATACCAGATTCGCAACCTAGAATTTCCATGTACTTATGTTGTACGTCTCGAACCTTACCGAAGCAAAAGATCTCACTCTTATGAAAATTAATTTTGAGGCCAGAAAGCTGTTCAAACATACACAGAATCAGCTTCATATTAACAGCTTTTCCAAGGTCATGCTCCATGAACAAAATAGTGTCATCCGCGTACTGTAAAATGGAGATTCCACCATCAACAAGATGAGGTAACAAAATCCCCACTTGCCCTACATCCTTGGCACGGGCAATGAGAATAGCTAACATATCTGCTATGATGTTGAAAAGTATGGGAGATAGAGGGTCCCCCTGCCTCGGCCCTTTTCGTGTTTGGAAATTATGGCCAATATCATCATTAACCTTAATTCCAATGCTGCCACCCTAAACATAATGTCTAATTCGATCACACCAGACAGGATCAAAACCCTTCATTCTAAGAACTTGTTGTAGAAACGACCACTTTACTTTGTCATATGCCTTTTCAAAATCAATTTTAAAAAGGACCCCATCTAATTTCTTCCTATGCAATTCATGGATTGTTTCATGAAGTACTACTACTCTTTCCAAAATATGATGGACGGGCATGAAAGCAGTCTGTGTAGGTTTTATTACTTTATGTGCCACCTCCGACACTCGATTAGTAGCAACCTTTGCGAAAATTTTGAAACTCACATTGAGTAAACAAATAGGTCTATATTGTTGAATTTGAGATGCATCTTATTTTTTTGGGTAAAAGAGTAATCACACCAAAATTTTGTTTAAATAGCGGGAGATCACCTTTCTGAAAACATATAAACAACACCATAAGATCATCCTTAAGGACATCACAAAAATGTTGATAAAACTCCGCTGGAAATCCATCCGGACCCGGAGCTTTATTATGCTCCATTTGTGAGATCGCCTCATGAACTTCAACATCAGTAAAGTTCGCAATTAAAAGGTCATTCTCAGTAGAAGAAAGCTGCAGGATATCATGAATACGATCCTTCAGCATGGAAAAATCATTCTTTACAGGATCCCCAAAAAGCTTCTTATAATATTCGGCAATATAGATCTTTAGATTTTCATCCCCCACAATAGTCCCTTCTTCCTGCTCAAGTTGAACTTTTTTATTTTTTCTATGTTTCCAATTAGCAATTAGGTGGAAGTATTTGGTGTTATCCCCTCCCTCCTGCACATATTTAACTTTAGCCCGTTGAGCCCATTTTATTTATTCATCACGTCTGGGCTTATTTAACTTCTCATTTGCCAATTTTAAATCAGCTCGCTCAGTAGAAGATAACTGAATAGTCTTAGCTTTGATATCTAAAGCATCAATAATATCTAACAAACGTTGTTTTTTTCCTTTTATACTTTCCACTTAAATTTTTAGCCCAGCCTCTCAAAAAACGACGAAAATGTCTAATCTTTTTCTGCCATGTTTGAATTGGTGTGCTTCGAGGAGAAACCGCGGCCCATTCGGCTGCCACCATTTCAAAGAATCCCTCTTCCTAAAACCAAGAAAGCTCAAAAGAAAACCTAGCATTATTCCCACGATGCGCCTGATGACCAGAATCAATCAGCAAAGGCGTGTGATCAGACCCTGATCGAGATAGAGCCCTAACAGAAACAAGTGGAAACTTTTGTTCCCACTCAACACTAGCCAGAACCTGATCCAATTTCTCAAAAGTAGGGTTCTCCCTCCGGCTTGCCCAAGTAAATTGGCGGCCAGAGAGCACAATCTCCCTTAAGTTTAGGTTCTCAATTATTGCATTAAAAATAAACGGCCAGCGAGGGTTATAATTATCATTACTTTTATCTTTCGACCTCCGAAGAGTATTAAAATCTCCAGCTAGCAATATAGGCAGAGGCTCTGTATCACACATACGCACTAACTCCGAAAGAAGTTGATGTTTATGAGCATCTTGTGCTGCCCCATACACAAGCACTAAAACCCATTCAAAACCATCCAACTTTGATTTAATAGACAATTTAACACAAAAATCTCCATTCTCAACGTTTTTAACCAAAAGCGTAACTGTGTTTATGCCAACTAGAATTCTGCCAGACCTCCCATGTAGAGGTAAACAAAACCAAGCAAAATCTTTACCGCTAGCTAAATTCGTAAGAAAAGATACCGCAAAATTTGACATCCCTGTTTCTAGCACTGCTATAAAATCGAGATGATGATCACGGATAGACTCTTTAACAAATAAGTGTTTACTCGGATCTTTAAAACCCTCACTATTTCAAGACATTCCTCTTAAACCAGCCATTTAAGAATAATTTTTTAAATTCGAATACGGATGCTTCTACAGACATTGGTCTTATCATAAGACTTCTTTTTTACGTTTACCTTTAATTTTAGTTTTGTCAGTGACAAACTCAACCGGTTCATCATCAAACATGTGCATCTCATCTTCCAAATCTTCACATAAATCTGAAGCGCGAGAAACCGCGAGAAAAGTCGGTGGGTTCTCACTACAAGTATCTAAAGGACCATTGTTTTGTATCATTGTTAATATAAGTTGTTTCTCATTTTGTTTTAACAAATTAACCGATGGAACCCGTTCTGTATGAGAATCCCCAAGAGATACACCTAAAACTTCCGCTTTTTCTAGAATGCTATCATGAGAAAAATCTAGAAAAGAAGACTGTAAAGGTGAACCCATACCTTGTACCAGAGGCTTATCACGACGCTGAGCAAGCAACATTTCCCTCTCCATCTGAGTGGCGTTGGCTTTGGGCTGAGCACGCAATCTTCCACTCGACAGTGCACCCAAAACAGAACCCTCCGAGATACCTCCATAATCTATAATTTTCTGTTTTGAGAATTTGCAATATGTAGATGAATTGATGGGAAACAAATCAGCATTACACTCACTTGGAGGAGTAGTCAGACTAGGTGGAACATCATGGTGAGCAGCCGGAGTCGCCATCGCTGAAACCCCGCTCACTTGTGACGACAACTTGGGCATTCCCCGGTACGTTGCATGCGGTGAGCCATGCAAAATGGGCCGGGCCACCTCAGCCACCGGCGATGAATGGTCATGCACAAGATGGCCCAAACTCTGCCCAACAACACCATCATTACGTGGAACAGCCGAAGGAAGTGCAGTTGCCTGCACCTTACTGTTCCTGCCGCAACACCTTGAGAAACCTGGCTGTGAATGTTTCTTTCAACCGAAAGACAAACATAGTCACTGAAAGAAGATAACAAGTTCTTAGGACACACAAATGAACCAAAAAAACTCAGTAGAATTAGTCGAATCTAACAACAAATTGTCATACCTTGATAAACCATCTTTTGAGACAATGGGCACAGGGGAGATAGCAAGAGAACTTCCATGAGGAGGTGCAGATGATCTCGTCTCACCACCATCATTATTTTTAGAACTAGTACGATCCTTCATTTGTTTAGCATCTCTATCCCCAACATGGCCATTTGCATTATCAGAAGCATCATGATCCATATCAGCATCACCTCTAGGGACTTCATTTGAAACATTATTCGGAATAGATGGAGGTTGAGCACCCACAACCACAAAACGCAATCTAAAAAAGCCATCTCTGATTTTAAAGTCCCATGTATCAGGAATAATAGACGGATCAAGGCAAGTGATCAAAATTCTCAAGACATTATTAGCTCTAGTGAATTCCATACCAATCTCCTTAGTTTTGCCAAAAGCATCCCCCAACGCCCATAAATCAAGAAAATCATCTAATGCCACTAGAGGGAGTGCATATACTCTGACCCAAACATCTTCAGGAACCCAGGCCGGCTCAACTTCTTGTTTCCAGAAATCAAAAGACATAGTAATGTTTGTGTCTGGTACATTGAAACGGCCAAAATGTTGCACCCTCACTAAATCAAGCCTACTAGGAAAATTTACCCTGAATACATTCTCCTCAACCTGCTGAATATCCGTGACGGTTAACCATGACACAATTTCATGTCGTCATGCATGTATGATCATACGTGACAAAAAAGTCAATCCATCACCTACTTACCTTAATACATGACAGACCAGACATTTGTCATCAGGAAATTTGTCACTGAATATGATATCTGGTATAGTGGGTGTTCAGTATCATCAGCTGAATTACCTCCACTTCCAGTCGTACCACTCAGACAGCCTTGGAAAAAATTGGAACCACAGCCACCATTGTTGCCGTTGTTCCAACCTCGACCACCGTTGTTTCCTCCTCCCCAGCCGCGGCCTCCAGCACTACCATTGCCTCGACTATCGCTAGGAGGCCCTGCGCCACGCGATGGGTGTCCACCACCATGATTCGCCATCGCGATCTTGAGGACACAAACAGCAGGAAGCGGGGAAGAGACAGGTGCATGCTGACGGCTGTTCGTATGGAACCCTAGGTGTCCCAGAGTTCCTCGATCAAAGCGAGGTACCTGAGACGTAGGTACAATATCGATCGAACGCACTAGGCTCATACTGCCTTTGGTGTCATCGCATGTGTCCACAGCAGAATTTCGGCCCAAATGGCCCATGTTCAGAAAGACCGGCAAGTAGATTTGAAATCTATTTATTTATACAAGGGTATTATTTATCTAGTCTAGATTTAGCAAAAAAATACTAATATCAAACATTTATTTATAACAAACTTTTATACTTACTACTTATATGTAAATCAACGTGGCATTAAATCTTACAGTGTTGTTTTCATTGATTTAAATTTAGCTTACATAATATAACATGTTGCTATAATTAAAATGGATATATATATATATATATATATATATATATATATATATATATACATTGTGAAACAATGGAACTATATTTGTCGTGAAGAAAGAATATAATATTGTTTTAAAATGTTTTTTTTAATTTGGTGGAACTAAATTATATTAAGCAAAACATACAAAGATGACACAATAACACTAAGCTAGGGGAATTTTTGCCTCTATCATTTTAGGTGTTTGTGGATATCCTTATATATATTTTTTCTAATATCCTAGCTGAGTTTTAAAATGTACAAATCTAACAAATATCCTAGTATAAGATTATAGATAATGATAGTCCAGTTTAGTATCACAAATAAAGGAAACCGGTTACTATTAGTATGAAGTTGTAAAATGTATGAGATATGATAGTTTTCCGTGGAGTCATCCTCTCGCTCTATCTCCTTTGGAGCTTCTCCTCCTCGGCTCTACTCGATCAATTTTGCCGGCGAGCAGAAAAACTAACATTGATTTGCTTTATTTGTCACTAGTACTCAAAATGGAAAACGTAGTGAAACAATTGTTAATAGAGCAACACCCTGCCTCTGCACAATTTAGATGCACACATCCGCTAAAATTGAAGAAGATAGATAGAAAGAAAAAAGGTGTAGGGATAAAATCTCATAGGACAAAGTATATGTCAAAGTTGCCATGGAAAACCCCAATGGTGAATGTGGCTCAATTCGTAGACTATACCGCCACCCATGCTTAGTAAAAGTATCTTTCGCAGTGCTAACTTCCCGAGCTTCTTGTTCTCATATTTACTATATTTTGTGTTTTCAAATAGAGACAGTTAAACAAACTAAGAACAAAAGGTAACCTATTTTTCTTGGGCTTTCAACTAAGAGAAAGATAAGCTAACATGGTTAGGAAAGTGGATGTACAACCCAGCCACCCAGGTTCAAGTCCCCGCATATTTAGGTTCTTATTATTTCACGCACACAAAATAACCCACTGTAGAGGCTTTCTCTACCGTATTTCTTTCAAAAAAAAAGATAAGCTAAGAGAAAAATTAATAAACTAACTAATTTTTTTTTCTAATGACCTTACTAGGGAAGTAGAAATATTTCTTCTGCAATTGCGCCAAAAAAGGCTGATACCTTTGATCCTGATTGTGGATACAATATAAGTCTTTTTTTCTAAGAAAACCATTGGTTTATACTGAAACCGGAAATATATCCTTAAAAAGTTTCAGTTCTAACAGTACTTCTAACCCGTTGTAGAATCCCTTCTATTTTTTTTCCCTACCAATCACTCAGTAACATTGTGCAGCCTAATCTAAGTACTTGTGTTTGGGGGGAATTGTTACAGACATTTTGTTGCAAAATATTACCAATTTACATCCTCCATGTAGCTACGGATAGAGATAGATCATGGTTCATGGGTTCAAACAGCAATCACCACATCATTTTGGTAAGCATGAGAAGAAAACAGCGAAGTCATCAGAGGATCGTGCAATTAAAGGTCGGACGAATACACCGATGAAGCTGGTAAGCACACACTACGTGATCGATCGAGGCTGCGATGATAAAACAGGAGCCTCGAACGCGCCGGGCCGGCGACCGGCAGACAGAATGGCATAGACCAGTTGCTGGCCGGCGCGCGGCCGCTAGAAGAGCTCGAGGCCGGTGGCGAAGTCGTCCCAGGCGCCGCCGTCGAGCGTTCCGTTGGCCCCATCCCACGGTGTCACGAGCCCGTCGTAGTGGTCAGGACCCGCAGCTGCTGGCCACGGGAACCCTGTGGGCGCCGCAGCGTAGCCGCCGAGTCCGAGGTCGAACTGCGGCAGGAAGACGGCGCCGTCGCTGAGGAACGGGAAGAACGGCGTCGCCGGGAGCTGGTCCGTCCGGTACGCGTCCTCTGCGGGCGAGCCGTACGAGGGCGAGGGCTCGGCGGACCTGCGGCGCTTGTTGTTTCCGGTGCCACTGCGGCGGCAGGCTCCCCCGACGGGGACGTTGCGCAGCGTGCCTCCGTGCGTCCAGTAGCGTCGGCAGGCGCGGCAGAAGTGGCGCGGCTGCGTGGTGCTGTAGTTGTTGTAGTAGCAGAACTTGGTGTTGCGGGACTTGCACCGCGGGCACTCCAGCTGCTGCTGCTGCTGGCCCTGGCTGTCCTTCCCCGCCGCGACGCCGTCCTGGAAACCCAAGCAAGCCGACCACCGCACGGATCAGAATTCAGTATGCCACTTGTCAGTGACAGGTGACACCATGCCAAGCGTAGTGGAGACAGTGATTGAGCAGTGACTGACCTGCGGGAGCAGCGGCGCCTCAACGTCGGACACGGCGGCAGGTGCAGGGCGCTTCGTACCGGCGTTGGTGGTGCTGGAGGGGAGGAGCGAGGCTGAAGCTGGAGCCATTGTTTGCTGCCGTGCGAGCAGAGCGCATGCCTTGTCCGGCCCGTCGGCTTAAAAACAACCCGTGGGCGGGCGGGCGCGTGGTCACCGCCTCTCTCGATCACACTCTCGAAAACAGGAAACCGAGCTAGGAGAAGCAAGAAGAGAGCGAGAGGTAGCGGTCAGTCCGAGCTGGATGGGCGGCAATCAGATGAGAGTGCGTCGATGGGAGCGGTTGGGTATTGGTCGTGTCCTAGTACCTGCTGGGTCCTATATATAGAAGCCGGCGCGGCGAGTGGAGCCCGCCGGTGACGCGGCACTGCACGGCTGCAGATTGAGGATGCTCTTCTTGTGCGTTAGAGCATCTCCAACAGAAGCTGTAAACTACGCCCGCGCAAAAAAAACTGTCAATATACAGCGCGGAACGCGTTTTTGCGTCCTCCAGCAGGCGCTGTAAAGTAGGTCGCGCTGTAAATATTTTTGTGCGCGCGGTAGTTTGCGCTATCCAAAGCTGCATATCTAGCGCGCCGGTTACAGCGCGCTGTAATCTGGCAACGCAATCTTTCCCACGGCGCGAAGAAAAAACTGCTCTGAAATGTCTTGTCCTCTCCGCGCTGGGACGATGAGAAGGTTCGCCGGCCGCACACGGCCTTGCCCGTCCCTCCGCGCAAAGCCAGGCGAGGCGAAAGTCCCCTCTCTTGTTCTGCATGCCTGCGTCGCGTCGTCCGCCGTCGGCTCTCCCGCGTGCTTTCTCCTGCTGCTATCGGACCGAGGTGAGGGAGCGTGAGGCGGCGGTGCTCGATGGGTGCCTTCTTTCCCCGCGCGGCCGGACTGATTCACAGTATCCTGACAGATTGGTGCTTGATTGGACGGATTGGTGCTCAATTGAACGGATTGGTGCTGCAATCGAACCAAGGTGAGGGATCGAATTCGTCCTTGCAGAAACTTGTTTGTGGCCTGTTTAGTTGATTCGTCCTTGCAGAAACCGAGGTGAGATGGATGGGAAGGAAAAGAATGGGTGCAAAGAGACGAATGATAAATTTAGTTGATTTTTTTCAGATTTATTTGTGTCCTGTTTGATCTTGTTTGTTATATGTATGTTGAAGAAACTTGTTTGTGGAGCTCTATTTTACAGCCTCTGCTAAAGGACTGTAAAATAGAAGCTCGCGTCAACGCCGCGCGCTGTATCCGGATCGAGCGCGCTGCAAACGATTTTTACAGCGCCAAATTTTAGAGCCTCTGTTGGAGATGCTCTTAAGGTACCTTCCTCCACCACCACCATCCCAGGTCGTTGGCATGGCATCACATTGGCACACAAGCCGTTGCTTTTACCGAGGAGATTGGAGAGTTCCCGGTCCTCGATCCATCGTGGTGGATGGAATCTTGCAAGTTGCTGCAACAAACCAGCATGTCCACCCACGCGCGCTCCAACTGTTCGTCATATTGCGTAGGATAGTTAGCCTTGACGCGGCCGGACGGTTCCGTGATCGATGTCATCTTGCGCCGCCACTGCGGCGCACGGCGCCCGCCGCGGTGTTTGCGTGGAGGCGTTAACCATAGATCGATCGCGATCGGGTCAGCGTTAGTGGGGACGAAACCGCCGGAGCGGTAGGCGGGCGGCGGTCGTCGTACTCACGGTCGAGTCAGGGTGACGCGGCACGGGGCCCCGGAGGTTGGCGAGGCGAGAGAGAGCTTGTCATTTGGAGGATGATATGGGGGACATGGTCGGTGCCGCTTTTTCCACGGGCCAGGGCCACCGTGTCCGTGCGAGCGCGACGGCTCTGTCGCCGTCGGTGATTCTGTCGTCTCCGGCAAGATTGATTTCTGACCGCATATGCGTGTGTCTGCTCGCCGCCTAGGCCGGCCGATGCTAAGCGCAGAGGGTCGGCGCAGTTCAGTCGATCGACATGGTGCCTCCTCTGTTACGATGCCGCTCAGCGTCGGCAAGAGTCGAGTCCTGTACTCCTGTTTACCGCGCGGGTTTAGAATCGATTATTACATACCCGCGCAAATTTAAAATTCTACTGTATCTGTATGTGTATGCGCCGTGATCGAGCCGATTGAGACTCTTTTAAAAGTTTAGTCAATGCTGTGTTGGCCATGGTACTATCGTGCAAATCATCTTTTTTTTCTCTTGTGCTATTGCAATAACTACTTTGGTAGTGTTGGTGCCTGCGGGGGTTGCCCTTCGAATAGGTGGCAGGCTCTGGCCTGGTTATATGCCTATATGCGTGGAGAGAGGAAATTTTTACTCTGTTAATGGCTGCTATCTTCTGGTCCATTTGGATTACCAGGATAACCTTTCAGGGTTATGTGCTTAAGAATCCCGTTACAATAATATGCAATGTGTGTTCTTTCTTAATTACTGGGCAGGTCTATACGATGAGGCTGATGCTGGGAAGATCAAGTAGGGGCGAAACTGCTGATGAACAAGGTGATGCATCTGACCCAGAACATTAATGCAAGCAATGCTGCCACTGCATCTCAGGATGGTTCCAATGTTCTGATGATTCAAGCTCCTTGATGTTGATGCTCTTTAGTTCCCTGGCTGTTGTGTGGTTCTGGTGTTTGAACTTGAAGTAACTAAACTCTGTGGGTGTGTTGTTCTGAACTTCTTGTTAGATGTTGTTGTAGTGCTGTCAGGTTTTTGTCCCGTAATGGATGCTCACTTTCGAGCATCTGTCAGCGGGTTTCCTAATGGTGCGACAGCGGCCTCTTTTCCGTTCCCTTTTTGTTGCGTGAGTGTGTTTAGATGAACTCTTGCATTTCCATTGTATCGCAGTAATGGAAAGGGCTAGCCCGTTTGGAAAAAATCTCTACCATCGTGCAAACTTCAACAAATTACATCAGACTGCATCGACTTGACAAAAAAATCTCGTGTGATCAAGTCTCTAAAATAGTAAATAATTCACGACACCCGGTTCTTTGTAGACAATCATGGACGCGGCCGCTCGATCCGCACAACATTATTACAATCTAAAAGTGGACATGTAATTCGAGTCGAGCCATGACTAGGTTCGACTCGTTCAAGCTCGCTCAACTAACAAGCTTCCTGGCTTGATTCATACAACTAACTAAATCAAAACTAACGAGTTTGTTTTGCCTACCTCGACTAAAATGTTTGCTTGCAGTACCATACGTGGCCTAAATATTTAGCTATATCTGATGCAATAATCGATACAATCAATGACATGATGCAACATCATCGGAGAGAGCATATTATGTTCGCTTTTTTTTTTTTTGCAAATATGCATGCTATATTGGCTTGAAGGGCAATGATGCCTCTATCTTTACAAAGCTAAACGATT